>JARJDW010023105.1:0-14115 GCA_030264715.1 Adinopsis sp. GC000173 | reverse complement strand
CTGCTCTCTTATGGTATGTCGCTGCTTATCTATCTGTTCAAATAATTATTTAAATTTATTATTACGCACATTTATCTAAAAACCTACGTTTTATTCCTTATCTATGTTAATGAAAATTGGTTTTTCAGTAATTATAAAGGAACATTAACATTTATATCGACACATTTTGGTATGTACCTTAAATATGAATAATTATATTTAATTTTGATGTATTTTTGAGACGAGGAGTTCTAAGATATGGATTACATTGCATTGCTGCTTTTTACACTTTTTTGGTCAAAAAATTTTATCTAAAAATCAGCATTGAATAGCGCTACTAATTAAAAAAACTGCGAATGTCTGAAACTTTTCTTTCGTACAATAATTTTGATTTTTTCTATTCCTTATTTATGTTAATGAAAATTGCTCTTTTTTAGGTACCTAGCCATCTAAAATATGAATAATCATATTTAATTTTGATGTATTCTTGAAGCTCGGAGTTTCTAAGATATGGATTTTTTTCATACGCGCGCTTGTTGTTGTTATTAAATATTTTTTGCAGTAAATATACAAAAGTCTACAAAAACGAAAATGAGAATAATAAATAATGCAACATGTGCGTTCAATTGAATCTTTTCATGAAAATGTACACACACATATATATAGTCGAAAGAAAATATTTTAGCGTAGAACCCTCCTCGTTGAGAGAGGTGAAACGCACAATAACGTGGCAGCGTGCGCGTGAAGAGAAATAAAAAAGAAGGAGAGGGAGAAGAGAAAGATGCGATAAGGTGAAATTTGTGAGCGCGCGATAAATTTCCAATCGCGGTGATGTCGAACGAATTAAGGATAAAAGGAAAATTTGTATAAACCCAATAGTAGTACTTCTTTTATTATAATCACTCCAACATGAAGCCTAGAATATATATATACCGTAGTAAGAAAAAAGCGCGTCGGTGTGTATAAGGGATGATTAGCATCCTGATTCTATTTAAATGCAAATTCTTCGCATTCCTACGTATTTTTTTATCATCCCATATTCCTTCATTTCTTCTTTTTTCGCGCGCTCCAAACCATTGTTCCACCCCATTCGGATTTATCATAATAATAAAGCGAATAATAAAGAAGAAATTATTAATACTAATGCGCGCAATCGTATTTTTTACTTTTGTGTCTTTTCTGTGCATTCTTTTTTCTTCTTGCTTGCTTGCTTGCTTAACGAATACAACAACCAGAAGTAAGAAACTAATAACAAAAATTCAATTAAAGTCAACAGTCACAAAAAAAGTGATTGAACCGTAGAAAAATTTCAGATCTTATTTCAATTTCCTTTCTTCAAGTTGAATGCATGAAAGCGTTCGCGTTTACGTTCAAAAATTAAATTTCCCTTCATTATTGCTCAATTTGTATTTTGTTTTGCTTCATATATATCTATACGATATAAACGCGAGTTAAAAAATATTGATTCTAGCCAATTCTAGATTTAATTTATTTGCAACGATAATAATTTTATTTAAGATTGGTTCATAATTATTTAATTATTTTTATTTCTCTACGTAATCTTCTTTGAAGCTTGTACACATAGTCTAACTACTTATATTCTAATTTATTTGTCTTCCAAATAATATAAATTCAGCTAACTCCTCAAAATATTTACTTGTCTCAATTTTTTTGTTCTGAATGCATGAAAACGGTCGCGTTTACGTTCAAAAATTAAATTTCCTTTCATTATTGCTCAATTATTGCAAATATAAAGCGAGTTAAAAAATATTGATTTACTATTTTTTACTAGAATTAATTTATTTGCAACGCTAACAATTTCATTTAAGATAGCTTTATAGGTATTTATTTAAATTGCGTAATAAATTTTGACATAATAAATCAATTAACTAATTTTATTTTATATATGTAAAGTGAATGAACATTCACAAATTAATTAATTTTTTTTTTGCTTTTACACCTTGCACCGAATATAATAAAAACCTTAATTTCTTTTATTCTTCTCTCAAAGTCGTTGTATAATCGTTTCCACATTTTTTACGACACCTTATTTTTAACAATAAAATTTGACACGGTAAAATAATAGTCGAGCAGAAATAAGAGTGGGGGGAGGGACGGGAAGGGCTATGAAATAAAAGAATCTATAAAAAGAACCCACTGGTGGTGTTAAAAAAAGCGCCAAGCGGTGATCAGCAGGGAATGATAGATGTGATGTAGCTTGAAATGACTGTCGATGTTCCTTTTTTCCACACAGCTCTCCAACTAAAATAATAAAAAAAAATTAAACAGTGTAGAAAGGAAAAAAATTATATGGTAGTATGCTATGCGCGGAGTGTTCCTTTTACGCGGCGGCGGCGGCGGCGGCCGATGGCTAATTTGCATGAATCAACAACATTTTTGGTTTTCTTGTCAATATATATACGTGGAAAGAGAGCTGCGCGAATAATTAACATGTGCATTTGCATATATATGTTGCGCGCATGTTGAATGCATTTTGCTAATAAATAAATTCAATTTATCTACATGGTATACATACACACCGATATATAAATGTTGAACAATTTCAATTTCGATATAACAAATTGAAAATGGCAAAATGCGTGTGTTGTTGCGCGCAGCAACAACAAAAAAACGCTTTACTTTTTCTACGTATGTGATTTATACATTTATTTTTTAATCATGAAAAGGTATTTACATTCATATGTTTAGTTAAAAATGTCCAAATAGTTGTTTATAAATTTATCCATATGTATAGTTGTTGTTGTATAACCAATTTAGAAAATGTCGTTTACACTGAGAAAAGTTATAAATTTCTTTACTGGGTATTACATTCAGTTTTGCCTTTTATTAAATTTATTCCGACTTCAGAGGGTGGTGGTTGTTGTTGTTATAATGCATACATGTGCATACCTTTCATAAATGAAACTAGAATAAATATTTATATTATCCAAAGCATGTATGTAATATTGATTGTTTAGCATAAGCAAAAGTAAATTCATGGAGGTATATGAATGGAAATGATTGCATTTTAATATTTTAATCACTTCATACGTTGATACATGTCAAGTGCTATATATTTGCAAAAATTTACTTTATTTCAGGAATTAATTCAAAATCAGCATTGAATAAGGTTTGAAGTAGTCTATAAATTAAGAAATTTAATTTTTTCTAAGTAAGGAACAATAAACAAATTCGTAAGAATTAGATTATTGCTTTTAAATTTGGTAAACTCATGTTAAAATATAGAAAAAACGTGTTTTCACTCCATTGAATACAAACACAAACCCTTCTCAGCTTTCTAAAAATTTAAAAATTGCATACTTACCTGAAACATGTCACTTTCTGTCAGCTAATTAGCGATTTTAGTGCCCACAAAGATTTAGCAAATTATAGTATACATTAGTGCAATAACTTTGGTGGTTTTACCTACAAACTAACAAAAGGACATGAATAGCAAGAAGAAAACATATTTTGAAGTAGTCTATAAATTAATAAGTTTAATTTTATAAACCTAGAGGGGTATAAAGCCACGACCAATAAACAAATTCATATACATACCTGAAACATGTCATTTTCTGTCAGCTAATCATCAATTTTTCCACCTACGAAGATTTAGCAAATTATAGTATAGATTATCTATTTTACATAGTAGTGACGGAATGAAAAAAAAAAAGAAATTTGATGTAATATGTAGAGTACACTATTGTAATTGAAGTGCAAACTTGTAAACACTTAACTTTACCTACTTTCTTCTGCAATCTAATATTGTAGATTTACTTCAACTGATGAAACTTCTCGTCGTCGTCGTTTGAAAATTGGACACTTTAATTGAATTTAGTAAAAAAAAATGCAAAGTGACAGTATTGTATAAACTCGGATGTAATACGCTGCTATACGACAACAACAAGTATTTAAAACGCATTTCCCAATATAAAGTGAAAATAAAATTGGAATTAAGTTAACAAAACACACACACACAGGGGAGAAAAAAACTAATAACGATTTGTTCGTGTTTTTTGGGGTGGTGAATGCGTCCTTTGTTTTATCTGTCAGAGCGTGTGTACAGTGACAAAAGCATAGGAAAAAGTATAACATTCTTGTGTATTGTCTCTGTGTTTTGAAGAAGTAGAAGCATAAGAACCGAGTGCTGACTACTGATAACTTTTTATTAGCTCACACTACAGACAGTCACAAAACTGGTCCATCTCTTGCTGGCTGTTCCACTTCACATAAATCTCTGAAACAGAGTGTTTTTCTTCGATATAGATACATATATAGTTTATAAGCGATGTTTTCAAAAAATATTACAAATCTATAAAGTTATGAATTGTTGCAGATGTCTGTTTCATCTAGATATGAAAACTTTTAAAAGATGTTAACGTTGTTTGTTGTTTTTATTACGCGATCGTGTATTATCCAAAATCAAAATTTGTCAACAATTTTTACAAGTGTACAGTAGCGCGAACTTTTTGCTGCTGCCACACTTTGCTCTACTCCTCGATAAAAGCAAAAAAATGTTTAATTTATTTGCCACATTTCGTTATCGACGTGGAAATATTTTATCGAGGGCTGCTACCGCGTACATTTCTATGGACTCGAATCAGAAAATTTTTCCTCAATATAAGATGATTGCAAGTTTACGAATAAATGGGGGAGGGTACGTCAATACCAAGCTGATTATAATTACAAAGTATTCTTACACAAGAATAATCAGATTTCGAGTAATTCATATATGATTTAAAAAATCAATTAATTTTGTACGAATAACAAACTTTGAAAAAGTAAAGCCTACAGAAACAGATTTATATGATTAAGCGGGGTTGACCAACATCTGTTCTGAGAAATGAAGTAAACTAAATAGATAATACAATACTTCAAAGATCTTATATATACTAAGAATTATTGGATTAGATCTAGCTGGTCATTCATTAGCGGTAATTTTTGTTTCTGGGCTTTTTGAATCTCAAAGAACTCTAATAAACTCAATCTTTTTCCTTTTATAATTAATTATTAATACTTAATAAAATTGTATTTTTACAATATTTTACTGATATTAATAAATACGATGACAGATTTGTTTATTGATTATGAAAAATACTTTAATCCGACGTATTACATGTTGTGTAAAAAAATTGCCATGTTAACAATATGTAAATTTAAATGTTTACAATTTCTGAAATATGTTTTTAATATTGACTTATACGTACAACAAGTTACAACATCAACTTTTTTATATACGTATATATATATATACACATAAAATTACATTGTTCTACAAGCGCGCGTCGGACGTACAAAGTGGGAAAAAAACTTTAATTTATTAAATGTGTGAACTGCATTTTATTTTATACCTACTTTAAAAAAATGCTTGTTGATGTAAACGTTGCTGAAATTTAATATTAATAAGAGTATTACAAATATTTTTTAATTTTATCATTCTATACATTAATAACTTTTGAGGAACAATGGAAAAATTCATTACTTATAAACTTAAGGCTATTTTGAAGCTTTTTTTTGCAACGTAGTAGACCAGTATGTTATAAGAATCCGCGAAAATTGAACAAAATTCAAAATTTCAGCATTTATTGAATAAAATGAAGCAAGAAATTTGTATTTTGCTCTGACCTTTACTGATTTCTAAGCCAATTCAAAAACGGCATAATTTACGACATATTTCCTATACAACCTCTCTTACAATAGTCTTGTTCCACCCTAGGGACGCATGCTCTCACAGTTTGGAAACCACTGCAGTAAACAATCACAGTTCCATACACTAGAAAACATTAAATGCGAATAATAAAATTTGACAATTGCTGAAACATTTGCAAAAATCTATATTCCACCATTTAATTGATTTGATTAAATTGGATGCGATTTAGTTTTTTTTTATAGAAAGACATAAAATCAATTGATGCCACAATAATTTATTTTGTTGTTGATAAATACTGATAACGAAAAATATAAATGTTCATATTCTGTTTCAAAATATATAGTTTAATATAAATTTTTGTTTGATTTATTAGCTGTTATAGTAAAATTTTTATTAGCAAGCAATATATTGCACAAATATGTACCTATACCTATATGTATAAAATATTGAAAAATTAAATCAAATATTGAGTAGGTATATATATACGATATTTTTTTCAATATAAAAATAAGTACAATAATAATAAATGTTTTTTTCTGAATGAAGAATTCGACGTGGAATTGCTCAATAAAACTAATCAAATATTTACATGTGTATTCGAAAATAATTGGCAGGCACTTAATTCATCATTGATTAAAAGCGCATACCATTATTATATCAATATTTATCAAACATTATTGGACACGGTTAGAAAATATTGTTCAACATTAAGCCTATCTAAACAGTTACGATTTTCATAATTCAATCAAAATTTAAACTCCGTATGTACACACTCACGCATCGCAGTAAAAAGAATTTTAGCGTTTTCAACAAACATGTAAATGCAAATTGTTTGTAGGTAACATGTTGTATATATTATCAGTTGGATACGTGGTGTGTGTGTCTGTGTGTGTGTGTGCGCCTGTGGATGTGTGTGCGAGGGCAGTAGCAGCAAATGTTGAAATCATGTAATTTAGAGATTAATCACAGGGTGTCGTAAACTAGGGGTGCTTGTTGTAAAGAGCTTAAATTATTCATAGATGTGTACGCATGTAGTCCGAATTACGTACAATATCATCATCCTATATAGAATTCGATAGATGGCATTAGCACTAAATTTACCCAATTCACCCCTTATATACCACACACTCACACACACACACACACACACACATTGGCACACTGGCACACACAACATTCAATTTACTTCCACACTGCACTCTTATTATTTTATCTTTTTCATTTATTTGAAAAACGTGCAACGCTTCTATATAGCGACGATAAAAATCTTGCATCAAAACGCAAATATCCTAGAGCAAATAATAAAATTCTATTTTCAGTTTAGCAACAATCGCTAAATTAATGAAACATCTTTTAATCTTGAATTTATATTTTGTTGTTGATGTGTCTGTTTAGAAAAAATAAAGAAAAAAGAAAAAATAAAATTAAGAAAGAAAACAATGATTTTGTTTTATTTTTATAGTTAATTTAATTTTCTTATTTTAGGCGGGCTAATCAAATTTAATAGGAAGCTTTTTATAGCTTTGTATTGTATTTTTACTGAAATTGTATCCCCTTTAGCACTTACTCGTTACTTGTAATAAAACTAAAGTCATAGAAACAATGCAGGCCATATATACCTATACCTTCTAACAAACTCCAATGTATACTATATATATATATATATATTATTCCACTGTTTTATAATTAACGTAGTACAGTAACGACAATGTAGAGTACAATAGACATTGTCATTATTTTCTGTTTTAAAAATTATTTCATATTTTTGTTTTCCCTATTAAAATTTCATTTTGTTGGATGGGTATAAAAGCTGATTCAATTTATTACATTTTTTCAAGATAATTCTTAATTAACACATTACTTTTTTATGGATAAATTAAATGTTAATGAAGTTGTTTAATTAGAAAAGAGCGCTTTCGTCAAATTTTCGTCGTTCATTTACAAAAAAAAGGTGTATATATATATAAAAGATTTTTTACGACTTTTATATCCCACAAAGTCAATGAGATACACTTCTATGAAGGAAGGCTTCATGCATATTGATACACCATGGAAAATCTAATTAATCTTTTGAATAAATTAAACAGACGCCATAAATTATCTTATGGAACATTTTGTCAATTAAATAGTACTATAATACAGTTTTTCGGTTAATTGATAAAGATGTTGTTTGTTGAATAGGATGTGGATGTGANGGTTTTAAAAGTCATCATAATCTTTTGAATAAATTAAACAAACGCCATAAATTGTCTTATGGAACATTTTGTCAATTAAATAGTACTATAATACAGTTTTTCGGGTAATTGATAGAGATGTTGTTTGTTGAAAAAGATGTGGATGTGAGGAAAAAATTGCATTGCATGCAGGTAAACGTTTCATCATCAAAAAGACAGGCCATCTCATCTCTCTTCTCAGTGGTGTGTGGTGTTTTAAAAGTCATCATGACCAAAAAGCATATCTGCGCGACAGCGGGTGTATCATCTTAAGATAATGAAAGCAGCGACTCTTCTCTCTTGAAACGTGCAGGTCTTGAAAAACAGATACGCAAGCGACAACGTTCGGCGCATCTCTTTGATGATGGATTCCCTTAAAATGCATTTAACGCAAACCAGACTCAGACGACACATTTCTATCGCGCGCGCGAATGAAAAAGCATGACAGTTTAATTAATGTGCAAATGCCGTATCTTACGTATTGTATACCTATACACATTTACATCGATTTGTAATTGAATTAAAAATATTATACAATTCGAATCAAAACATCATTTACATATTTATAAGAAATATTGTATAGATTTAATATTTCTAATAAAAAGGCATGAGACACACACATACACACACGCATGTAAACACTTTTATGTCAACTGGTTCTGTGTATAGGTATACGAGTATACTACTACATATACTGCATATATGTACTGTTTATGAAATATTAATATTCGTGTATCGTAAAATAATTAATCTAAACACGTATCTTCTGTTTGCTTTGCCGCAAGCGAAATTCCTTTTTATTCTCGCGCCATGCATTTTTGAATTATTGCTTTTTGTCAATGCTGCTGCATACATGCGCGATTATTATCAACATACAATAATGATCATATTTTTTTTATTATAGCATTGTTTTTACGAAGCGTAAATTAGAAATCTGCGTCTCTGTGAACAAGCCTCGGCTGCTGCCAATTTAATTAATATCCAACGTACAAATACATAGGATTATAAAATGTCGTAAAATATGAATGAGTAGAATTATAAATTACTACAATTAATTAATTAAATTACCACATGTGGCTTGGGAATTTAATTAAGATGATGTTTTATCGGTGAGCAGAGGCAAAAGTGACTTTTATATAAATAAATATTTTTTTTTTACTTTTTGTAACTTTCACAAAAAAATCTTAAGTAGAAATTAATGTTGATTATTGTTACGTAATGTTTCGTTGTACAGTTTTTGAACAAGGAATTTGTTTGTGTGTTGTGCATTTATGTCAGTGATTTTTCTTCAAGACATTATTCACGTATCCTACAGCAATTGCCTAATGAGCTGTAGCGTCATCGTGTTAGGAAATATTTTTATCAAAATTTTCATAATGCATTCTTGAAGGAGCAAAAGAGGAAGGAGCGGGAAGAATGACGTATTTCTAAAACGTTGTGCGTTGTGTTCTTAAAGAATTAAAAGGGCTTTCATGTTTAAATAGGCAACGCGCAGAAGGCTACTCTCTATAGATAGAGAGAGAGAGTTTTGATTAAGTTGCCCGCTCAATTATAAATTAATGTTTTAAATAAATGACGACGACATTCAACGTGCCGGGGTTGTCTTAATGTCTCCTCGATTGAATTACTCTTGTACGCTGATGACTTGGTTATATTGGGGATGGATGGTAGGTTAGTGTAGTACTAACATCTAGATATAATAAGAAAAGAAAAACATAGAAAAAGTTTTTTGTGTAAGCACGTGTGAGAAGTGCATACGAAGCTTTCAAGACTTTATTACAAACTTTTCCTTACTTGTCCATTTTATCCCTTTTTACTGTAAACAGGATTGCGACTGCTGAATGCACAAAGTAGGTACCCTAGGACTATGATAGTAAGAAGAAGTAAATCTTTCCCATCGGGAAGGATTCTAAAATGTGCAAATACAGACGCTGTACTTTGCCAATTTCCACCATCAACTTTTATTGCACTTCTATTCAGAAAATGTTTCCTACTTATAACCAAAATTATATTTTCCACTTTTTTCAAAGCGTTCCAAACGAAATTTATTTTTATGACGGCATTACCGACCGCATATTAAACAATTCTTTCTATTCGTTGCTTTTCAGATAGACCTCAACCAACAACCAACAACCAACTTTCATTCGTCATCGTTCGTTCCCTGATGCATGAGAAACGCTTTGTTTTTATAAACGATGAGAATCTTGAAGTGGAAATGGCTTACACAAACAATTCTTAAGGTAATTGTATGTAGATTTTTTCCTCTTCCTTTAGTATGTATGAAAAATTTAAATAAACACTCCCACTTCAAAAGAGCGACTCAATGATATGTCAGGTATAAAATAAGCAGCAGGATTTTAAGTTCTTCTTCTATACGCTCTGCCCATAAATAACGCAGCCTACCAATTCAGTTTATTTACTTCACAACACACACAACCGGATAAAAAATAAAATAAAAAAGTTTTTTTTATTTTCGAAACGCTTTTATTCTCGTGCTACCGTTTTGCACCAAAAACTTTTTGATCGCGCGCGTATAGCAATTAGTTCCTGTTTCAATCCAATTCCTTGTATTTATTCTAAACGCTGCTGCTGCCACCGCGCGCCTCTCTTTTATAAATTGAGTTATTTATTGTTATAGGATTATAGAAAAAGAGATTCCTTAGCCTACGAAAATAAAACGCAATCAATCTTTTATCTGACAGCAACAGTCAAGCCTTCAAACTTGAAACCTATAATTTGTCAATTGAGAAATAATCCTTACAACCAACCGCCTTTCGTTTCGTTTCGTTTCGTATTGTTTGCACAAACAACTTCCTCTTCCGATTTTTTGATAATTTATTATCTTCACACCATTTCATGCCAAAAACAATTTGATCAACATTTTTGGTTAAAATCAAAATGAATAATTTTGCGCGCAGAAATGAAATGAAAACAATCACCACATAAATTATCGTTTATGCGCGCTAAACAATATTTTGTTATTTAATTTATGCGGTTCATAAAGGATTAAAATGTCTGAAAAGGTAAATGTCAACACAATAAACTCTTTCATCACATTATATGTTTCTAAAAAGGAGAGAGAAAAAATCCACCATCACACACACATATTGCCATGTTAGTAAAATGTGTGTGTGTGTCTTATACTCACGACTTTACCTGATTAAATTCGTGTGCGGTAGTAGATTGAAGATAAGCTAATCTGCATTTACGTCTATCTATAAGTTTTGATCTTTATTCACGTGAACATTTACGTTTACGTGAAACGGTGTTGTTGTCTTATTATCATCATCAACACTGGGAATTAATTGTAAATAAAATAAAAACGCAAAATGTATTTTCTTTTTTTATATTAGTATAATGATTATTGCTAGATATTTACCGATATTTATTTTTATAAAATATATTACACAAGATATCTACACTGTACAGGATTCATTTTTCACTTGTTTCTTCAGTAGTTTTATCTAACAATTAGTTTAATAAATTATTTTTTGTTTTTTAGAAATGAAAAACAATGAAAATGAATGAAGGAAATATAGTTACAATACATACAAACTTATATAGCACCAGTCGAGACTATAAATACAAAATATTTATAATTAGAAACAAATGTACACATAATTACAATTTTTGCTCCATTTCGTTAGTTAGTTTGTTGTCTTGATTTTTGGTTCGAAAAATCATAATACTTTCGGAGCATTCGAAAAAGGTAACGGGAACATGGGAATATCATTAATTATCTAACAATCATAGCAACTAAACCGGGAACATATATTATTTATATAGAAACATAAACAATCTAAGTGCTTAATATCTACTTGCATCACAGCTCCAGACGGCGGCGCGAAATGGCGATTTTTCAGTCCGTATCGGCTTTGTTTTTTTTTTTGGAAAATTAATAGTCGCACCGAAAAACGCATTGCAATCGCTCACAGCAGACTTTTGTTTTATATAGGACATTTGACGATGAATTATCGGCCGCCGAAACGGACTAGTAGCATGACGGCTCCGTTCATCACCATACTGTACACACACATACACTCAAGAAAAAATCACTAGTCGTTTCAACAAAAAAAAAACATAAATCACTTACTTATTTTGGTAGTTGCACGCAAAACATAAAACAAAACAAAAAATTTTAGGGCAGGAGTGTTTGAAGTTTGAAGTTAGCGGAGCCGCCACCTTTTAAGTCTTATCACTTTTTTTTATACACCGCACTTAACCATTTTTTAAAACATCATTGATTATCTTCACAGCAGGCCCCCATAACTGACTCGATCAAATTAAAAAAATTGGAAAAAAACCTAATAGTTTAACATATCACATTCAACGATTGAGTACTGCTTGTAAAAGCGCTAACATTGTCAGCAACGCGAACACACCGTCTATATGTCTGCATGCGGAATTGTATCTGCTTAATCCTAGTGACTCTTCCGCCGCGGGACTACTACTTCTTGACACTTTACTTTTTGCGGCGCCTTCTATGTGATTTCCATCTAGCTCTAAAATCGGAGTGCCTCCTGGCCATCCTTCTGTACTGTAGCGTCGGTAGTTGCATTGATCGATCCCACTTCTTACGTAAGGCCGCGAGATATTTGGATAATGCGATTCAAGTGAATCAGTGCCCTGCAAATCAAAGCAAATCAAATATTAGCGATATTATCATATTGAAAACTTCACAAGTATGGATATAAATAAATATTAGTAATATTTTATTATTCAATGATAACTTCTGAGTGAAAATAAATTAATTTCATATACTCGTAGAGTAGTTGATAGTTATGAAATAAAAGTAGTGATGATGCATATATGGTGACGAGGTCTGTCACGCGAGACTCTATTTTGCGAACGTGATCGAATGCATTTAGAACGAGGGTGGAAACTTACCGGCAGTAAAGTAGATTGTGCCGTCCAGCAAAGTGGTTTGAATGACCCTTTCATAGTTGCCTCTTGGAAACTATGAAATTGATTATCCCAATCGTATGAGACCAGTCTTGACTCTAATGTCATTCCGGCCAATTCCGGAGGCGCTGCTATCCGCACTGGATTCGAGCCGCTGCAAATAAAATTCATTTCATTTAGAATGTGGAACATATACGTACATTGCATAAAAAAGAAAGGAAAGGAAAGATGATGGCACCACCTTAGCCGTAAGGAAAATATTATTTGTAGAGTGAGAAACAGCAGTAAAAGAGGAGAGATAGCGCGCTAGCGAGCTGCGAGCTGCGAGCTGGAGTGACGCGCGTGATAAGAATTAATAAGTAAGGAAACACTTACGGACTCAGTTCTTGTATTCCCAACGAGTGTAGAACTGTGGGTAAGCTGGGAAGGCTGTGACAGGCAGTTAAAGCTCTTTGACGGGGGTAGTAAAGACCCATAACTAAACATGTCTCTTCCCTACTTGTGAGACCACCTAAGGTGATTGCGGATCGCCCGGAACTATTGTATGCACATTCGGCAATCAAATGATCCCCAGGTAATATCTTTACTGGCGCTCCTAATCTTCTATATTCTTGATAATCCGCATCAAGATTATCATCGGCAGCAATTGGCGCTTGCTCCACATTACCTCTTACATGTCGTAATGCCACTTGTCTACCAATTCGATGTGTTTTCATGACAACTGCAAACATATTGATTCCCGCATGAGGAAATGCTTGTCGCGTACATTCTGAGACGCAATGACCCGATGATACAACTCTTTGTTGTCCGGGTGGTATTATATGTCGCCAGTTGGGATCCATTCCCACTGATATTACACCAGCGTCATGTCTACGCAATTCAGGTGTATAATACAGTCTGAGGCCTGTTCCATCCAAAGCTCCTAAGCTTCCGTCTGTTGGTGAAGCATAATGGGTTTCTAGGAGATAGTAACGGGACCCCGTCGGTTCTAGGGGATATCCCGCCTCGGGAGGGAAACTAAATCCTTCCGATCCGCGCGCCCAGCTAGCCACAACAGTGTTGCATGCAAGCGGCTGTGATCCGGGCTTATAACACTGTCTTCCAGTGCTTTCCGCAAGTTGTGTAACTTGTGGACTGTCTTGGCACTCATATAATACTAAATGTTGAAGACCTCCGGAGGAACTGGCACCCTGCAGTGGCTCATACTGGAAAAGAAAATCCCCATCATGTTTACTTTATTCATGCTCAATCTATTTTTCTTTTGAAGTGCTACAGTTATAATTTAACAAACATGCAGTCGAAAACTCGTTAAGGACATCAAAGAAATGCAATTTTAAATAACAACGAAGCTACGCCAAATTTAAAAGAGCG
>JARJDW010023097.1:0-16388 GCA_030264715.1 Adinopsis sp. GC000173 | reverse complement strand
CAGGTGTAGTCTTAAATATATGATTTTTATAATAAATGTTGCCCACACAAACTTTTCTAAGTGTCTTAACAATATACATAGAAAAACAACAAATTTTTTATTAATAATTTATGTATTTATATGGGAATTAATCCAGTCAACATATGCTGCAGGTCTAGTATACAAATCAGGTTTTCCTGATGCACACAGCCCCGGTGCTCCGCTTGATACAATACCGGCCAATTTTTCTTGGTAGACTAATGGACCGCCGGAATCAGTTTTACACACTCCCTGATTAAAGGCTCCAAGTGCACAAATATCGCTTGCATCAAAATGCACATTACCTTTAAATACTTTAGCGCATTCAGATAGACTTTTAGTAGTAACCCTCAAAACTTTCAAGTCTTCGGATGGACCTAATGCTGTTGGCTTAGTTAAACCCCAACCACTAACAACTAGTTTACTTCCAATTGGAACATTTCCCATATAGATACTAATCGGTGCAACTTTATGATTAAATATTATCGCATCTGTAGTTTTTAGAAGGCCAATGTCATTTCTACCATCTTGTTTCTGATATCGTTCATGAGTTATCAATTTAGAAATGTCATATTTTGTACCACCATCGTGCAAATGAATTGTTCCAACAATTGCAGATATGTTACATTTACAGCTAAAATCATAAATAAGTAACTTTTTATTGTTTTCTTACAAAAATTGGCGCTTTCTTTATTATTTCTTCATAAAATCTTTTTCTCTCTTTTAGCAACAAAAATGCGTACCAAAAATAATTTTCATATTTGTCATATTATGCTCTACTACTTTGAGAAAGGTGTGTCTGATCGTCGAAATCCAATGACCAACCTCTTCCTTCTTCATCTGCAAGATTTGTGTAGCCCGATTTAAATCTCTTGAACCATCTTTCAACCTGACTTTTGCTGATCGTTCCATCAATGATAAATTTGGCGAATATGAAGATGATTTTTGATACGCATTTTTGTTGCTAAAAGAGAGAAAATTATTTATATGAAAAAGATAATAAACAAAACACCAATTTTTATTAAAAACAATGGCGTGAAGAAAATCCACAATAAGCAATCATGCACCAACCTAATATGTAATTTAGCTGTTTCATAATGTAGTTTCGTCACTCATAAATTTTAATATGTCCATTTTACAATAAATAAGTACTTACGGTATGTTATCGAGACAATGCGCAGCAGTTAAGATAAAATTTTTATTTATAATTGAACCACTGCAAAAGTGTAAATCATTTTCCTGCAAAGACACTTGATAAGGCAAGACATCTTTTGCTACTTTGCCTCCAACAATTCTCTCTTAAAACATAATGTGAATGTTCACTATATTAATATAATTATATTATGTATACCTTCAGCATTGTTTACAGAAATTGCTGCAATAAGATTTATCAAAATAAGGGCCTTCATGTTGTAGAATATAGTTTTGCGTCGATATGTGCATGTAAGTACATATTTATACTTTGTTTATTATCAAAATCGTGTAGGCAAACTAACATTTTTATTTTTTGAATCGCTATTAAATATTTTTAAATATATTTTTATACATTTATTATCATCAAAATCGTGTTGGAAAATTTATAGTTAACGTATAATAATCGTTTGAGTTATGTTTACTAATAATTACCTTTGGCTGCTAACAACATTATTAACTTCATTATGTTTACTAATATTCTGTAAATTTTATAATATTATATTATTAATAATTGGCAAAATATTTGGCGCAATGTTCTAGTATAGTGTTGCTTAACCGACTGTCCGTATGAAAATATTGCCGTTTTGTAGAAATAAAACGTACAGCATTTTGTAATTCGTGAATTTTATTTTGTTTTATAGAATCGCTTTTGTACAGGCACAAATTAAACCTACCGCTAGTTACTTCTCCACAATAAAAATATCTATAAGCATATTTGTTCGCGAATAAGAAAAGCCGGAGAAATGCACCCAAATAAATAGTTAAGATTTAATAACAAACTATATGGTGAATGCGCCGGTTTTGCCATCATTATTTGCATAATTCATTCGTAAAAAATAATGTTAAAAACTCAAACAAAATAAAAATAAAATGATACAACTAAATAATTATTATTAATTATTTTTAACGATTGCTCTTAGAGCGCCAATTGAAACAAGCTTGTTTGACTGTCTAATTGACAAAAAGAAAAGTTTTATTACAGAATGAATATATTTTTAGTGTAAGCAATAAATCCATGAATCTAATATTAAAAATACTGAATTTATTAATTGGACGTCAAACTATATGAATTGTACATCCGCTACTATAACAACCCGTCGGCGAATAAACAACGCCAACTATGAATATCTAGTAATTAATTAGTAGTATGCCTTATTTCAATGGTACAACGCCAACTACGACTCTCCAAGTACAATTTACGCGTATTCCATAGGGCGGTAAGTTTGAAAAAGCGATCGGATTCTTGTGGTAGCGGGTGTATATACAACACGTTGATAATATTTATAATAAACTATGATTAGTTGTTACGTATTGCGTAATTAATCCAATCAATATACGCAGCAGGTCTAGTATACAAATCTGGCGCGCCTGAAGCGCATGGTGGTACACCTCTCGACACAACACCAACTAACTGTTTCTCATACACTAATGGTCCACCGGAATCATTATGACAAACCCCATTGAAAATAGATCTAACCGCACAAATATCCGATGGTTGAATGTACATATGCACTCCATACTTTTGATAAATGCAAGCACATTCGGTGAGATTTTTATTATAAACTTGTAGTGTTTTGAGTTGCTCGGATGGTTCAGGAATTGCCGGATCGGTGAATCCCCAACCACTTACAAGCATTTCACTTCTAATTGGGACCTCATCCATATACAAACGAATTGGTGCAACTTCATCGGTAAATTCTATTGGAAGTTTAGTTTTTACAAGAGCAATGTCGTTCTGGCAAATAGTATCATTATATTTGCTATGGAGTATTAATTTGGAAATTTCGTACGTTGTGCCACCATTGTGTAAGTATTTTGTACCAACAACTGCATTTATAGGGTTTTCAGAACTGAAAACAGGACTCTTAATAATATTTAACTACAATATATAGGGTTTTTTTATTAAGGATGCTTAAAATGGGCTGTGTTTGAGATATCCACACATTTTTTTATATAGCGATAGTTTATATTTTTACAAATTTTAATACAACATCGTTCAAATGCCAACCGCAACTGCTTCCTCATATTTAGCCTCAATGTTCAGCTTTCTTTTCAAACATTTGTATGAAATTTAGCGAAAAACATTAAAAGAAACAGTGAAATTCAATTAAATGCAATAAAATTCTGTGAAAAACATTGAAAAACCGTGAAATTCAATGAAAAATCTTAAAAAAATAGTAAAATTGAATGAAAAATATGTAGAGTTCTTACATACAGTTCATTTTATTTACGATCAGAAATCAACCGTCTTTAAAGAGAGACCCTATATAATAATACTTACTCATGAGTAAGATTATAGATGCAATGACCTGCAGTTAAGATGAAATGCTTATCGATAATCGAACCACCGCAAAAATGCCGCTTTGCATTTGTTTTTCTTAATGACACCTGATAAGGCAATACTTCTGTTGTTATTTTACCTCCAATAATTCTTTCTTAAATTAAACCATGACGGATAGCTAATAGTATTACAATATAATTAAATTACACGTTACCTTCTGCATTGTTCACAGAAATAATTGCTAAAAAAATAAGAAAAATAAGGCACCTCATGTTGGAGCGTACTTTTAAATTAACGTTTGTGCAGTTTATTATCCAAATCGTGTACATGTAATATAATACATATTTTATTAAAAATTTTAACATATTAATTATCAAATTCGTGTTAGTAATCTAAAATACAATAATTGTAACTTAATGATTCACATTTTTACGTGTCTTCGTGCATAAAAACCTTCTAAACAGGCTCGTTTTTTATTTACTATTTTCGATCAGTGATAAATAACCACATTGCGGATAATACTTGACTTACTCTCGTAGTATGTTCAGTTGTAGCTTTTGAAAACGACTGTAAGCTACTATGTATTAGGAATCTTGCACAATCAAAACCAGTAATCTGTAATTCTTTTATTCTTAGCCGAAATGTGCCAACAAAGATATAAAGACATAGGACTTAGTTCTGGAACTCAATTCATAAATGATTATAGATATTTAGTATGAGATAATAATCCTCAAAACAAATTATTATAGTTCTAAGGGTTTTCGGATTCAACAAANATGCTATGGTTAGGCAGCTTGCACAACCAAAAGCATGAATCCCTAATTCTTCTATTCTAAGCCGAAATGTGCCAACAAAGATACTCAGACATAGGCCCTAATGCTGGAACTCAGCTCATAAATGATTATAGATATTTAGTATGAGACAGAGTACCTCAAAACAAATTATTATAGCTGAGTAGTAGAATTTGAAGACTACTGTAGGCGAAGTAATGATGCTACAATTAGGGACCTTGCACAACCAAAAGCATGAATCCCTAATTCTTCCATTCTAAGCCGAAATGTGCCAATAAAGACATAGAACTTAGTTCTGGAATTCAGCTCAGAAATGATTATAGATATTTAGTATGAGGCAGAATGCCCCAATACAAATTATTATAGTTCTAAAGGTTCTGAGAGTCAATAAAGTTTGAAGATTGCTGCAATAAATCAATAAATGTAAATTTAAAAGCCAATTTATTATAATTTTACATTAATTAAAGCATGATGACTTAAGCTAGTTCTCACTTATTTGCTGATTAATCCAATCAGCATATGCCGCAGGACTAGTATACAAATCTGGATGTCCTGAAGCGCATGGCTTTTGACCTCTAGACACTATACCAACCAATTGTCCCTGATACACTAACGGTGCTCCGGAATCACCTTTACAAACACCATTGTGAAATGATCTTATAGCACAAATATCAGATGGTTGAATGTGCCAATCATTGCTAAAATTCTTAGCACATTCATCTAAATTTTTCGTAGCCACCAGCAACGTTTTTAGATATTTGGATGGTTTGTCCAATGAAGCATCATAGTAACCCCAACCGCTTACACGCATTACAGTTCCCTCTGGCAGCGTTTCGCCCATGTACAAACTGATTGGTGCCACCTTATCGTTAAATTCAATCGCAGTGTCAGTTTTTAACAGACCAATGTCATTCTGATCCTTATTGTCACGTTGGTAATCAGGATGCGGTATTCTTTGAGAAATTAGGTACATGTGGCCTTCACCTTCACCAGCGTTTAAATATATTGTGCCAACTACTGCAACTATTGGTGTTGTCTCACTAAAAGAAAAAAAGTATAGTTTGAAAAGTTTCAAGTTATCACATCATTTCGTAGTTTCTTAAAATGTCTGCAATTTTATATTTAATTTCAATTCAAGGTTGCGATTTTTCTTTGCAAGGGGAAATTTTTGCGGCGACTTTTTTCATTAATTTTTATTTGGACTTTTATTATTATCACATTTCGAAACAATTTTGATTCAAATTTTTAAAGCCTTTGATGGAAAATGTTAAAAATTAAAGCAAAATTGGAAGAAAATTGTTCAAAATTTCAAAATTTCCAAAAAAAACCCATCCAAAATTTAATGTTTAAGGATCTCAGAAAGATACCGACTTTTCTTTGCAAGGGAAATTTTTTTGACGATTTTCTTCATTGCTTTGTTTTTGATTTTTTGAAATCTTTGATCAATTTTTGTTTGGACTTTATCATTATTGCATTTTGAAACAATTTTAATTCAAATTTTTAAATGCTTTGATGGAAAATGCCGTAAATTAAGGAAGAATCGCAAGAGAATTGTTAAAAATTCCCATATCCCATCCGAAATTTAATGTTTAGAGATTTCACGATGATACCAAAAACGTTACTTATTACTTGCAATAGGTATATCAATGAAAAATGCCGAAAATTCAGGAAAAATCGGAAGAAAATTGTTAAAAGTTTTGAAATCTCAAAAATCCAACCAAATTTTAATGTTTAAGAATTTTAGGAAGATGCCAAAAACACCATTTATTACTTACGGTATTTTAAGACAATGCGCAGCAGTTAGGATAAAATATTTATGGATAATTGCTCCACCGCAATAGTGACGCAGCTCGGGTGGAGTTTGTAATGACACCTGATAGGGTATTATTTCTTGTGCCTTTTTACCTCCAACGATTCGATCTTGCAATAAAATGAAATACAAATTGTCATAGATATACTTGCAATTAGAGTATTATTTATATTACCTGCCGCATTGCTTACAGAAATAATTCCGATGACATTCAGCAACGTGAGGCACTTCATTTTGATAAAGTGTCGGCTTTAAATTTACACGTAAAGTTTTTATAGGTTTTTGTATTTATCAAAAATCGTGCTAGGAAATTTAAAACTTTATTTTTAAATTACTATTTGATATTTTTTATATTTTTTGCTTGTTTTTGAATATCATTGGAACGTGATTCTAAAAGTAAGTTGTATCTTATCTAATTGTATTGATACTATAATGGCACGAAAATGAAGGTTATAATCGTCTTTTTTAGATAGTGACGAGGTTCACTTTCACCTAAAAGGCTTTGTAAATGAATAAAGTTTCAATTATTGGACAGCTATCCATTCCAAGGTAACTCCACGGTCTTTACACTCTTTAGGATTTTAAGTGATTAGGTCTTATTTTTTTGGAATGAAGGTGAAAAAAATTCTAAAATCTAGTGGTCGTCACGCTTACTTCATTTAAATGCTCCAGACTTTGTTCGTTCGGAGTATTTAAAAGAGAAATTATACTACGACAATCCTGGAACTATTTAACAATGGAAGCCCAACATAAATCCAGAAACCTTACGATAGGGGATGATTAGTTCCTTTTAAAGAGCGTGTCAATGTGAAGAGTAAAATGGTGGTAATATAAAGAATGTTATTTCCGAAATAAATTATGAAAAAATGTAAAAGTTATTATAACTTGTGGGCCACCCTATACTATACTATGTTACAAAGGACAAGAAACCTGCTTTTAAAAATCGGTTTTATTAATTAAACATTTATTATACAATATATTAAAATGATATGAGTAGAAATAATCTAGTTGTTGCTTATTTGATGCTGAATCCAATCAACGTATGCAGCCGGTCTAGTATACAAGTCAGGTGCTCCTGAAGCGCATTGTTCTACACCTCGTGATACCATCCCAACCAATTGTTCCTCATACACTAACGGTCCACCAGTATCGCCCTGACAAACACCTTTGTTTTTAGCTCTAACTGCACAAATATCGGAGGGCTGAATGTGTATAGATTTGGGAAACATTGACACGCACACATCGTGCTTTTTATTGTAAACTACCAATTTTCTCAGACGTTCTGATGGTGTTTTTGTTCCACGTTCAGTGGAACCCCAACCGCTTACAAGCATTTCAGTGCCAAATGGTACTTCCCCCATATAAAAATCAATTGGTTGCACTTGGTCATTAAACTCTATTGGAATGGCAGTCTTTATAATACCAATATCATTTTTAGATGTAGTTGGGCTGTATTCGCTATGCGGTACTAGTTGAGTGATTTCATATTTTGTGCCACCATTGTGTAAATAATTTGTACCAACAACTGCAAAGATCTGTGATGTCGCACTGAAAGACAAAATAAAAGTTTGGTATAATTTAATTAGTATTAAAAAGAGTTTTATCAAGGGCAATATACCAGTATGTAAGTACACCTATACCCCGATTTACATGGTATATGGGTTCCTGAACATCTCATTGATCTGTTCATGTAACCCGCTGCTCTATTTGTATCTAATTGAATTTTATGTTACATAAATTCTTTCATTTTAACACAATTTCTTGTAGTCTCGATAATGGTACACCATGAGACAGCAGCTACCATCCTTCAATTTATTAACGGTAAAAAAACATAAGCCTGATGCGATGTACCTGACAGGCGTAACTGTTCAGGCCTACCTGTTAGGTGTACCGGGTATATCTGATAAAGTTTTGCGGGAATGACTAGTCTCTCAGGCGGTCTGAAAGCGACCTGATAGCTGATGAAAATGTATTCTTCTCATACCTATAAGGCGTAACTGTTCAGGTGTGGCTAGCCTAATTAAATTTCATCAGAGCCGTGAATTTTTGTAGTACGACAATGATTTTCTTAACAGTGCAAAAGTGAAAACACGTTAAAAGTACCATGCAAATCAGAGGATTGCTCTACTTGTAATAATTGCTTAGTGTGTGACTCATTCTAAATTCCCATTAAACTGCTAGAAAAAAAAATGTTTACTTA
Source organism: Adinopsis sp. GC000173 (assembly GCA_030264715.1). NCBI lineage: Eukaryota > Metazoa > Arthropoda > Insecta > Coleoptera > Staphylinidae > Adinopsis > Adinopsis sp. GC000173. The sequence continues at coordinate 8,094 of JARJDW010023097.1, read as the reverse complement.
CGATAGACCATATAGACAACGAGCTGCAGTTAAGATGAAATTTTTATGAATGATTGAGCCACCGCAAAAATGTTCCATTTCACTTCCTTTTCTGATTGATACCTGATACGGCAATGCATATCTTGCTATTATACCACCAACGATTCTCTCTTAATCAAAACATGAATTGTAATAGATATTTTTACATATATCATAGTTAATTAAGCTAAATGTTACCTTGTGCATTGATCACAGCAATAATAGCTATTAAATTTACTAAAATAAAGAACTTCATATCTTTAACTTCGGGTCTTTAACAGTTATACGTGTTTTTTATAATATATTATTATCAAATATTATCAAAATCGTGTATTTTTAAATCGCACGTTAGATATTTTTTCATTTTTATATATTTATTCTCATTTAAACGTGATGAAAAACTGATTAGTTTATATCTCATAATAATTTGTATCTTTTTTTATTACTTATATGTAACTGATAACAATAACAGGTTAGGCATTTAATTTCTTAGACAATGGTTTTCTAATAAAATTGATTTAATGCTATTATTGGACCAAATTTCGCCAAATTACCATTGAGTATCGCTAATAATAATTTGAAATTTGAGAGTTTTTACATAAAAACGAAAACAAATTACTCAAAAAACCTTTTGTTTTGTCTCCTCTAGGACACCCCATATAAAGCATTATGTGCTGCATAAAATCGTTTCTTACGTTTTTACAAAGCGGGCAACGTGTTTTACTTAGCGTTCACTAAATTGGTAATTTTTGCATTAGGTTAGTGGTATGAAGGACAAATTAACGCAAATTAATCAACTATCGCATAAGATTCGGTTGTAAACTAGTTTTAGCTTGAAACAAAGCTATTATATTTCGAATTTTTAATTGCCAATTTATCAGGATATTACATAATAATGTCTTCTTTTATCATTTATGGTACCAACATAATGCAAAAATATGCCAATGTGTGGACTGTATGGACACCTTTTATCATATCACTGCACTGCTTACTAAGCCTATTACGAAAATTGTTATTCTCCACTTTTTTTTTCTTATACATATGTTAGTTGGCTGGGTTGTCATAGTCATAGTTACTTACCAAACAAAATAAGTTTTGTTTTTTTTATTTGGATGTGATAGCGAGAACATTTTTTGTTCACTGCTATTTTTTACTCATTTTTACTATTTTTTTTTACTCATTTTTACTAGTTTTTATACAAGTGTGGTTACTTATCAAAAGGTTTGAAAAGAATTGTGTGTTGAACAAGCTCGATCTATTAGACGCGAGGTAAGTTCCAATTTCATTAAAAATTAAATTAACATATTCTACTTTTGAAGATTTTATTTTGTGAAACTATTAAATTACTGGAAAAACTAAATTAAATTTTATCATTTTTCAGAGAATTTGATTTTCCAACACTCTCGGCGTTCAGTTTATCGACAGTCATAACTTTCATGGGTTTCAAGATGCGTATTTTTGGGATGTTTAATTTTGCGGAATTGATGATTTACTTTGCTAAAAAGATTGCGGGGAGGGATTTTACGATAACTATAATAGTAAGTTTTTGCATTTAATTTATTAAACTCACAATCGGGCTAACTAATCCATATCATTTAGAGATAGGGTAAGAATGATGCATTGCCGAGCAGAACTCGACAGCAATTAATTTCAAGTTTTTCTAATGAATTTATATATTTAATATATATATAAATTATATATGTGACGGATATTGGCGCGGTGCTAGCCATTTATATCATTGTAACTTCGCTAGCGGAACTGGGAATTTGGCTGAATGTTGTGCTCATTGCACTTGCCGTAAGTGCTATAATAAATTTATTATACAAATTATTTAAATATTTCAATTTATTTTATTTTTAGCTCTTTAAATATGTTAGAATGATTAATAGTCATAATCAAGCTTTATTATTTCAACCTGGGGATTGTGAATGTAATTTTTTTTGCTTTGATCGGACCTCTTAAGACTTAAAATAATATAATATATTAACAAGGCTGTTTTTGATGAGGGAAAACAACTTTCATGGTTACACCCCAATGGATTTAATAAAAGCTTCAATAAATAAAGTTTAAATAAAGTGCATTTTGGATTAAAATACAATCTTCAAAAACAGTGAAGACATTAATTATTTCTAATTAAGACAGACTTCCGAAATGTTGATGAACTTCCCAAGAAATACGTATCAGAATGAAATATAAATACAAATTGCTGTTATCTGTGTACAAACAATTTTTGAATGAACTATAGAACGTCTTAAATGTTAATTTGCTCATTTTTAACAGTACGCGATGAAAAAGCGTTTCAGAAGTCGCAAAGAGCAAAGGCATTGGTTGGACCATAGAGATCAAGAATATCACAAGGATGTTATTATTGATAGCAAATTGCTCGCCCGGCTAGTGATCCTTTATTCTTTGAGCTGTGGATGACTCAACCGATATATGTGAATCGATTTTATAGCAACGAACTGAAATGATGGAACGTTTTTTTACTAATGTTAATCCCATTTGCGCGTGGCATTTGTAACTCCATCCCTTGCAGTACGGCCTCTACCTCTGATCTTGGGGATGGTGCATTTGTTGCACAAATTGCTGCAGTCTATGTATAGCCTTGAGTGCTGCATCCTGGTTATCTAATTGTTTCAAGGTGTAGCTTACAAATCGAGTGTGTTAAGATAAGTACTTGCCAGATATCCATCCCTTCCAGTACGGCCTCTACCTCTGATTTGGGGATGGTGTATTTGTTACGCAAGTTGTTGCAGCCTATGTATAGCCTTGAATGGGCTGCTTTTGGTTGCTGCACCTTGGCTACCTAATTGCTTTATAGTGTAGTTTATAACTCTATGCATTTAAGGACACGGATGCGTTCTTGCAAGAATAATGCGTTTGTATCCAAATGTATCAACATGCATCTAAACTCTTTATAATCAAAATGGCTTATGCTGTATATTCTGTTTTCCAAAGCACAAAATTTAGCGCAGTTATCACAAAGACAGATTTTATTATACTTTTAAATATAAAAGAATTTAATAAAGTAAAGCATTTTTGATGCCCAAGATAAACAAAGCAAGTTTTATATTTGTTGTTTATAGAATATACAATGATTTAACGTAAGAATTTCATTCATTTTTCTTCATTTTATAATCAATCCACACAATGTGCGCGGCAATTTTTGAATAAATTGCCGGTTCCCCAAGTATGCACAATTTGGAGCTTCTTGATAATACGCCAGCCAAACGATTTTTATAGACTAGCGGTCCTCCATCATCACCATCACAAGTACCTTCCATCAATGGTCCTATTGTACACAAATTTGATGTGTAAATAAAAGTGCTGGTATATTTATATATTTTAGTGCATAGAAAGTGGCTGATAGAATATACGTTTAAAGTTTTTAGATATTCCGATGGCCCTGTAAATGTAATATTGTGTTTTTCCCAAGGCTTTACGAATGCTTTAATCAGATCCATTTCTACATCTTCTTCTCGATTATTTGTAATGTTGTATGCACCCCATCCACTTACAAGCAGTTCACTTGATTTTGGCACGTCGTCAGTGTACAAATCGATTGCTTTAACGTTATCGTCAAACTCTATTGGATCTGCAGTTTTAATTAAAGCAATGTCATTTTTGTAGGTCATGTCGTCATATTCGGGATGCTTCATGAATTTGGATATGTTGTATCTTGTGCCACCCGAGCTCAAAAACAGGGTTCCAACAACTGCAATTGTATCTTCTGGAGAACTACAAAAGTAAATATTGAAACCCAATTCTTTAACTTGATAAAACCACCAACTCCTAAGTGCTGGACTATTTAATTGGGAAGACAAAAGCTAAATGAATACACCAATTGATATAACTTTTCCTATTCTAGCTATATCAATTAGTATATTCATTTAGCCTGTGCCTTCCCAAGTAAAAAGTCCAGCATTTAGGACTTGGTGGTTTTAAAAATATATATTGTTTCATCTTCTATATAAAGAATAATAAAGAAAATTTGCTTAATAATTTGTGACTGAAACCAATCGATTATGAACTACAAACACAGGTGCATTCGTGCAACTGCGATGGCTGTAAAACTAGTTGTACAACGAAGTTTATAATGTTTGTTGCACTCGCATGGTGAACCATTGTAGAATTCAATAAATATTTCACTTGATTAATTCCCAAAGTTGAAGTTTAGATGTAGTTAATGTATTTTGACCTTTCAGTCACAAATAAAAATAATTGTTTTAATGTAGTTCTGATGATGACTGAAAGGTCGAAATATATTCACTACATACATCTAAACTTCAATTTTGTGAACTAATCAAGTGAAATATTTATTGAATTATTTAGTTGTACAACCTTCGAATATTTTTCACTTACCCTTTAAGACAATGCGCTGCTGTCACAATCAAGTTTTTGCTGATAATTGCACCACCACAAAAATGCGTTTCATTATCGTTTAGATTTCGAAGCGATACTTGATAGGGTATTACTTCTGTTGCAATGTCGCCATTCAGAATTCGCTCTTAAAGCAAACGACAAATAGTAATTGAATTGTGATTAGTTTTATGTTATCTTACCTTGAGCATGGTTCACGTAAATAATCGCAATAAAATGAAGCAAAATAATCAATTTCATGGTTGCCGAATGTTTTTACTTTAGTCCGCATTTGTATTATATTATATTTTTTATCAAAATCGTGTACAACAACTAAAATTTTTATTTTAAAATCGTTGGTTAATAAAATATTCTATTTTGTTGTTTTTTTATATATAATATTTTATATATACTATAATATATAGAAAAAATCAAATTACTTAATAACTAAAAAAATTCCTAATGCTAATACGCGCATACATTTTGATATTATCCTCGAGTGGATTTTTCGTGAACTGATTCTGGCGGGGAGATCCAATTTATAATGGGTTTAATGAGTAAATTCACTACAATTGTTTTAAACAGCCATGCGAGCGCCTCAAAAATGAAATTTGCGTTTGCTACACCCAACTAAAACAAAGAACAATATAAATTGAAAGTATTTTGTTGCCATCACACAGTATAAATATTAGCAATATAAATTACTTAATTAGGTTACAAAAATATTTAATTAAATATAATTAGCTGACGTGTATTCCTACAAAAACGGCATTTAATCAAAATTAATGACTATCAGTGGATCTTTTGCTAGCAGAATTTGGCGGGGAGATCCAATTTTTAATGGGTTTAATGAGGACATTATATGCAATTGCTTCCCACAGCCATGCGAGCGCCTCAGAAATGATATTTGCGTCAGATACACCCAACTAAAACAAACAACAATAGAAATTGACAGCATTTTGTTGGCGTCACGTGGTTAAATCATCTAATATGAATATTAGAAATGTAAACATAAATATTTAATTGAATATAATTATCTGACGCATGTTCCTATCGTAAACTGCATTTAATCAAAATTATCGTCGATGCCAGTGCACAAGATGCACAAACTGCACCATTTGATTTACGTTTATATTTTTACTAAAATTTTGTACAAAAAAAAATGATTTGAAAACGTCTGCACATTATCATATAAAAAAACAGGAATGGAAATGTTAAAGAACTTTTTTTGTTGTTTAGCTTTGTGACTAATTATGAAAAGTTAATGAAATAATGTGACTTACCGTGTAAATGGTGAATACTAGAAGAATCCGAAACATCGATATAAAATAGATGATTACGTTCGAGACTTTTATATTTCCCAGTTATTTTAACGTAAAGTTGCAAATAAGAAAAATGTTGCGTAATGTTTTGCAATATATGCTAGGTAGGAATATACTGATTTTTCTATTTTTTTATAAATTTAAGAATTTCAACGTAGAATTAAGTTGTGCAATTCGTAATTGGCAACAACCTATAGTATAAATATATATTTTGAAGTTGGCTTAAATATCAAAAAAATGCTGGAAATTTTTTCCAAGTTTAACAGTGGACTAACAACAATGGAGATTTTCCAACAGCCTGTTTTTTTATTACGGCTATAAAAATACAATATTGTGCAAATAGGTATTTATATTCAAATTGTTCAAAAAGTCATTGTATTTTTCGGATGAATCATGATGAAGCTATATCGCATATTGGTATTTATAATGCGATTAATCCGCTGCACGTCTTAAGGTAATGCGTTGAGCAGAAGATGAATTGACATCAGCTTTACTCATTGTCCTCATGATCGTGGAAAGAGTACGATTAAGTAGTCTGCAAGCTGGACAGTCTTATTACCCCCTCAACACTACCTATATACATTTTCATCTCTTTTCTATCACCATCTGCACGGCTACAGCAAGTGTCACGTTCATATTTGAATGACCCACGTACTATAAGAGTGGAAATTGATGCGCCAGCATTTCAGTCGTATGCTGTTATAGTCGACGAAAAATAACTCTTGCGGGTGAAGCAATAAAAGTGGGTGGGTCTTTTTTAAGTAATTTGCATAAAGAGGTATGATCAGATGTTTTCTTTTTTTTTAACCTGTACAAGTACCTATACAAATTATCTACAAGAAGAACTAGCCCATATTTATGGCCCGAGCTGTTAGTGGATGAAAAGTAACTTTTTCAGCTTAAGCCATAAAATAGTTTGGACAAAAAATATTTTTCTTTTTTTATCACATGTACTTACGGCAATACCTATCTCTTACAAAAACGAACAGCCTATTTTTATTACCCGAGCCGCAAGAGTCACTTTTCGTCGACTATATCTAGAGTATAATGCGATGTAATCTGTAGGATTACATTCGCCTCAAAACTGTGCTAAAGAAGGATCTGTCATAAAAGGTCGGTACGCTTATTAGCAAAAATTTATTTCGTTAATATTTCATGCACACTGGCTGATGAATGCAACTCAAATCATCAACCATTTGTTACAATTCAATATCTTACAAAACAAACACATTTCATTACCTAGAAAACTTCAAACTAGTAAATAACAGAGATATAATAAGAACAAACATTAAAGAAATTCCTAATGATGAAAGTAATTTTCATATCCGTATTTTCCTCTAGGACTATTGGATTTTTTGGTAATAGACTTTGCCGGATTGATTATATTTTTAATCGGTATAAAGATGAAATCATCTGCAGTTTCTATGCCCACCCTCACTAAATCGCGTAGAAATCTAACGAGCTCTTTAATGGTATCTAAAGCGTTAGATACATCCAACTAAAACAAACAACAATTTATACAAAAAAGAAAAATTGCTTTAATAATGTATGAGACGTTTGACGCAAGAATATCGTTTGCTTACTGACCAATTATGAAGCGATAATGTGATAATGAAACTTACCATGAAAATGGTGAAAAGTGGAAGTATCATAAACATTGTCGTCGATATGAAATACGTGGATAATTCTGTTCGACACTTTTATATATCCCAGCCATCTTATTATAAAGTTGCAAATAAAAATTTGGTTGAGTAATTTTGAGATTTTGAGATTTTGAGTAACAATTGCAATAAACTGCTTTCTTTATTACGTCTATAAAAATTATTATTATAAATTGCAATATTGTGCAATTAGATAATAAATAATATTTATGTCTTTAATACACTTAAGTTGTTTAAAACTTATTCTATTTTTCATAAAATTTCAAGTAAACGCGCTTGTATTTATTATTAATTTGACATTTTCAGTCTAAAATTAAGCTGAGTTTACATTTTAACAACAATTCGATATAAATGCCGACAATAAAAATTAGTATATCTCTGATTTGGCTTACATATCAAAAATTGCAGCAAAAATTTAGAATTTCTGATTAGCAGCAATAGAAATTTTGAGCAAAGCCTCGGTCACACGAAGCTGGTTTACCAGCCGCTAGCCGCTGCTTGCTGTTAGCAGCCATCGTGTGAACCCTTTTACACGCTAGTACCAGCACCAACCGAGCGATTTTAGTAGCGGCTAGTAGAATTGGGGTGTCCTAACTTTGCCAGCGCTGTTTACTTGATATACGCTAGCAACAGCGTCATGTGAACCTTGTTTGTGTCACCAGCGCTATCATTTTGGATCACGTGGATATTGTTTTGACATTTTGACACAGTCCAATTTATAATTTGGGATAAAA
>JARJDW010023089.1:0-14428 GCA_030264715.1 Adinopsis sp. GC000173 | reverse complement strand
AAATTATTTTTGTATTTTTTGAGCAATTACTTAATTATTACGGATATCTTTTTGGACAACCCTCGTATGACAACAGCTCGTTTGGTGAAGATGTGTGTGCGTTTTTTTGTTGTTATTCGTCTTAGAAGGTTTTTAATCAATTTCAGTGTAAATAACACACTCGTTGCGAATTTAATCTGCGCGCAAGGTATAAGAAAAAATCTAAAGTTTGGTGTAGATTGAATGGACACAAGTCGTATATATATATAAAGCGCGTTTCGAATCGAAATCAATCGGAAATAAATAAATATGATTGATTTTAAAAGCAAGCGCGTGCAGAAATTCGCTTTTCCGCTGTGCCAGGAGGAAAAAGAAAAAATGCGCTGGCTGCAGCAGCGCGCAATACAATAAAAATTAATCATTTACCTACATCTACTGCGAATGTATATATATGTATATACATATAGAAAAATTGTGGACGTCGGCCCATGTGTGCGAGTGTGTAGTGCGCTTATTTAGTTTTATGCTATATAGAAGGTATAAATTTATGAGATCGTAAATCCTATCGCCACAATATAAAATACAAAGCCGGAAAATTGATATTCCGGTTTGCCAAATTTGCTTTGCACACACACCCACACACACACACACACACACATACATGCAAAGACAATAAAAACCTTTTTCGGCGCGCGGGCGGAAAAAGGTAAGGGACGCAAATAATAAAAATGAGCTATGAGCGCGCTAATGCGCTTGATCGGGCGATAGTTTGTCCGAGCAGAGCGGATCGAGCACAAAAAAATGATCGCAACATTCTTCGCTTACCCCTTGCTACAAACCGGGTAAAATCAACAAATTGCGTTTGCGGTTTAGGTAATTAAATTTCATACAATCTAGGAGGAAGTGAGCGGTTTTTGCACGCTCTCCGAGACAACAAAAAAAATGAAATAACACAATTTGAGAAATTCTGTTCGGTTTTAATTGAATTTTATGTAACGCCTAATGAAAATTGTTCGCATTTTATCAAGTGCGATCACGCATTGAAATTTTACAATATATCTAAATGTTGTTTGGTAGGTAGGTAAATAATAAAGTAGGTATCTAGAAATCTAATTTGTTTTATAAAAAACGGTGTGTAATTAATTAAATTTAGTTTTGTACAGAAAGTTTTAATTTATGCCACAACAAAAAGTCGATCAGCATCTAAATAAACTTGATTTTGTTTAAAAACTCCTTGGTTATAAATTACACGTGTAATATTCTTTTTCAAGTTATTCCACAAAAAAGTTAAATAAAAAGAAATTACTATACTTAATGAGTTACGTAATAATTCATTATAGTTTCAAAGACTCAGTAATAAACAAGACAAAGAAGTCAACCAGCTAATCTAAGATTTTGCTATTTTTAGATTAAATATTTATAACCGTTTTTAAAAGAATCTTGCTTTATTCTAGGAAATTTTTGCTCTATTTATTTTATTTCTTAGTAAAATCCAAGATCCATTCTAAAAAAAATAATGTTGACATTTAATTTACGTTAAATATAGTTTTTGAAAGTTTAGTAAAGCAAATACAATAATATTATATATATCGTAGAGGTAACAATTAAAATATATTCATCCGCGATTAGCTACTGAAGCAATTTATGAACACAAACAGTTTTGTTTTGATGACGAAGCGCAATTAATCGTAGCTTGTTGATACAGAGTTAGTTTGCACGGCTAACTGATTAGCAGTTGGTTTTTCTCGATTGTATGCCAAACTAAAATATATTTCGGGGGCGTATTGACAGTAATTGGAAAGGCACAAAAAAGATATGATAGAAGATGGATATTAGATTTTATAAAAAGTTTCAATCATAAAATAAATAAAATTGTTTAAAATAAATAGAGAAATGTTTAAAATTATTGCATTAGTTTTTAGTTAAATAAAAATTTACTGGATTTATAAGTCTTATTTGAAGTTAAAGTACTAGATATATGATTTTTAGGACTCATTCGTTAGTGTACTTATATGTAATGGAATATTTTCATAGATTTAATAGCAGGTAAACAGGATAAAACTGAATTTAGTTGTAAAAAGAGCTTTTAGTTTCTTTTTGGTACCTAGATTGCAGGAAATCAGACATTTGCTAGTTCAGCAACTTAACCATTCTTCAATTTATGCTTCTCTATATATATTTTTTGTATAAACATTGACCGTAATAGACTTTATCTAATTTTGGATTATTGAAATATGCTGGGTGAATGTACCTGCAAATATTTTATTCATAAATTGTAGTAAAATAAATAACTTGAATTTGCATACAAGCAAACTTTGTAATTAAAGAGAGAATAGCAATGCGACGATAACAATTATGTTTAAAAAATATTGAAACAAAATATATTGCAATGAACAGCAACTAATAATTTTTTATGCAAGCTGTAAAAACAATATCCAGCGTTTTTTTTGTTGAAGAGACCCCACAATAGATAATAATTTTGAATCGATTTGTATGCAAAATTCGACGAAACGCCCCCACCCGCACTAAATTATGAACAAATTCATTAAATGGATAAATCTTTGTCGACGATTAACAATGGCTTAGTGCCCATTTTAAAATTGGATGCTAAATATTTTGCTAATAGAATTGTTGATGCGCGTGGTAATTAAAATAATGGTGCGATGGTGATGCCGCCGTTCGTCGAGCAATCGATATCAATATTGTACGATATTATAATAGAATATGAAAGTTTGATGTGTGCCATCATGTTACAACAGGCGAGCGGGCGCGAGAATTTCACATCCTCGCATTCTCCTAGACTCTAGTAAACTACCAAATATATATAGATATATATACGCTCGCTATATATATAATGTACCTTCAACAGGTTTGTATGTGCGATGTGGTCACCGGAACAAGCTAATATCCGCCAGTGCCATGACATTTTCTCCCCCATAATTACGTTTCACGAACATAGTTTAGGTATTGAACCGCAAAACACCCATACCCCTTTACTATTATCGCACCGTACGTACTAGTACCGCATTACAGCATCCCCATGCGATATTTGTGCGAGTGTGTTTGATGTAAATGGCCCCCCTCGTGTTCCACCTCATCATAGTCCGCCGTCCCACTCCACCCCGCAGGTTACCTTTCGCAGCGCCCCGACGCCAGCATCCATCACAAACATAAATTAAATTTCATTCATTCCAATGTTATTATAGCAAAAAGGATACACCGCGCGTAATTTTCGCAACTTTTCCACCAGGCAAGCAACAAACAAACAAACAACAAGTATAATTTTTTTTTCCATTTTTTTGTTTCGTTTTTTCGGTGTTTTCATATACTTACTACGTTATTGTACGATTTTTAATTTAGATTGCAATGTTGCTGCAATAACACAAAAATAATCAGTGGTGGTATCTTACAAAAGCATTTTTCTGGAGTATTAGAAGGGTTTAAATAGATTTGCAAATTATGACGTTTTAAATTTGAGCAAATACACGGACATCTTAGATAGATTGCTCAACACAAATTCATTGAATCTAAACAGGTATATTTTCATAAAAAGAAATTATTTTTCAATAAACTAAAATTAAACAATCAGTTCTAACATAGAGTGTGCTGAGTCGGACAAAAAACATGAATATTTTGTGTCTTATAAATAGATTACTCGGCACTAATTCCCCACTAATTTTCATGATTACATCCAAAGTAATAATTTATCAATAAATTATAGATAAACAATCACTTCTAACACAAATTATTTGTGTATTTTTCTATAACATTTCTTACCTCCTTACTATAGTGGTTGTAAGTTATGTTCTTCACCAAATATATAATTGTCCTACCAAACGATATTTTTCATCACAGTGTATAAAACAGTAATTTTTACAATATATTTAGCACTATGTATTTTTTTTAAATGATTTATCATTGCACAATTATTCTACTACGATACAATAACGCTCTAACACTGCACATGAATTGGCTTATCACCAATATATGCAAACCGGTTTAAGGTGTGCAATTGATCAAAACAAATATTTATGCGCAAACAGATGCGCATTAAAAATTATAACATAAACTGACTTATATTACCTAGGACTGATATGTGCTGCAAAAAATATAATATTATGGTAAAATATTAAAAAAGTTAATTGTAAAATTGGCAGTTTATAATTTTGATAAATATAATTCTCACATTTTTGCAACTTTTTTATTTCAATGATAAGAAGTTATGTTAAAAACGTCAATTATTGAATACTATCGACAAAATCAGAGCTGTGAAGTGGGATTATAGAACGTTTATCGATTAGTAATTTGCAATATTGTTAATAAAATTCAAAACTTTAGTATTACTTAATTGAGTTTTATATATGCGATTATTACATTATTGTGTAATTTAGTATTGTTAATTACAAAACATTTTCAAAATTAACAAATTTGTTATTATCCTTCTATAAATGGCATTGAACTCTTTGATTGTTTAATAAAGAAACTAAAAAATAGTACTATTAAATATAAGAAGGTAAAAATCGCCTAAAACATAACTAAAGTCTGAAATTTAATTTTTTGTGAGTAAAAAAAATAACAGTAAGCATAAATGATTTAATATTATAGAATTTTGTATGCGTTATTTCTTTGATTAATCGTATAAGATAAAGCAAAAATTAATTTAATTCTATCCCACCTGATTTCTCCCTCTTATCATGTCTCAATGCAAATCTTAAGGGAAAACGTATCTTATCCGCATCTTAGGGATTAAGCTTTATTAATTAAGATATCAAAATAAGTTCAATATCACACCTAGTCCATAATAAATCTCATTTTTTTGAAAAAATGTTAAATAAATTGTTGAAAAATTAATATAAACCGAGTTAAAATAAAATTTAATGCAATTCTGTACATTTTGTTGCAATTTTGTACACACTTTTCAGAAAAACTTGTGCATAACTAAAATGGGAACAACCAAGGAAAAATCAAAAACAATATAATCTGTTATTACATTAATTGGCGAAGAATGTATAATATATACCGATAGATAGCTTGTTGTCATTCTTAGTTTCTATAAGTTAATTATTACTCATTTTGCTGGATGTTTATTTTATATTTAGTTTCAATCAATTGATTATCATCCGTAGTATATTATCTTATTAAAACAATTCTCACTGAAGATGAAAAATTGAACGAAACTAGTTTACAAAAAATATAATAAACATACAACAAAATTAATAATTTGATAATACATCTTGTAAAGTAAACGAAATGAAATTATATCGTTTGCAGCAATAAACTAATATCGAAAATATTTTTAAATATACATTATGCATTCCCATGTTGGTTATATTGCATTTTAAAAAATTCCATATCGAAATGTATCTAAATATTTTGCAAATATTATTAATAGCGTGCTTTGTTATCGATTCAGTAAAACTAATTGGCAATTTTATAACATTTGCCCAGATTTTCAATAGTCAATCAATCAATCATACATTCAATTGATAGTTGCTAATGAGAAATATTGTTCGGGCGGTAAGTTTTTGTTTGTGCGAAATTCGATGATATTTTATAGCGGCGCTTAATTTAGAAATATTATTGATAAAATATTTGCAAACTAATATCAACAAATTGTCATCAATTCATAAAAAAAGCAATTTTCAATAAACAATATACGCATATTTTAATATTCCGTAAAAGCAATTTGAAAATTTAATTAAACGACTTGACGTTTTTACACGCTGCTGCAAAATGTTTATAATAATCCTTCATAATATTTGAATAAGACGCCCACATAAGAATAGGTGGTAATAATAATAATGAGAAAGAAACAAAAAAAACAAAAATAAAAGTAACATTTCTTTTTCCCATCACATCGTAAATTTTTAACATTCCCATTAATTCATAATAACCATTTTTTTTTGTTTTTGCTCATTCGTGTGCGGTTTTTCCTCCCCTTCGAATATGTGTATGTGTGTGTATTTGTGAGTGCGCATTTTATGATATTTCATTAAATATGCATATTTAAAATTCCTCCTACGCATGCAAAGACAATAAAACCTTTCACAGAACACTGGCTGTTCTGTTGGAGCAGCAGCAGGAGCAGCAAAAAATACGAAATGTTGCTGTTGTAACACATCCACGTATCACGTAACCAGACAAAGGAAAACGTACGTATATAATACGTATATACGAAAAGAAGTGGAGAGAGCGTCGAGTGAATGGAAAAGGTTAGGATGTGATAATAAAAATGAGCGAAGGTTGTGTTGGATGGATGCGATGCGAGCAGAGCGCCCTACACCTTCCCACCGGAGAAGAGAGCTCGATGTGCATGTGCCCTATTTTTTTCCCTCTTTTCATCCGATAAGGCGGCGCGGCGCGCTTTGTCAATTAGAAGTGCGTACTTCTAACGTCGGAGGTGGCTGCGGCGGCGGCGGCACGTCGCGGTTTGGCGGTGAATTATACATGCGAGCATAAGATTGATGGACGCGCGTGATCATCCAATCCTCCAGCCCGAGCAAATTCCAAACGGATTTCATATTTTATGTACAAAACGGCAGTGAAATAGTTTTTTAACCACCCACTCCCGTCTCGTAACGATTAATAATGCATCGGAATGTTTGAAATTGTTTCGTTAAATTGCGTATGGTTTTGCGGCGGGCAAGAAAATCCCCAATGCGGCCGAAATTATCACACCATACCACATCACGATAATTTAATCATTGAATGCGATGCGAAAAATTGGCGATGAGGGTGGTGGCGTTCGCGGTTTCATTAGGTCGTGCGACAAACGGTCACCCCCTCGGGCGCTGTTTACACTCGCGCAGCGAGCGCAAATGAGACGCCCGGCGTCACTGTGCTAATCTACGCGCAGCGCAACAAAAAAAATAAACAAACAAGTTCTTATCAGAGCAGCGGCGACCATAACAATAATACTACGGCGGCGGGCAAAAAAATCATAATAATAAATTAGTTCTAACAAATTTAGATTGGGTAATTATGCGAAACGAGCCCCCCAAGAAAATGGTAATAATAATGCGCCGCCCGCCTTTTTCTTTGCCGCCGCTATACCGTACATATATATAAGTTTTATTTGTTGTAATAAACATTTTACGATTATTTTGCTTATTTTTCCCACACGTATTTGCCTAATCACTATCATTTCAAATAAATTCAGACATTCCAATTATAAAATTTACATATTTACTAAATATATTTATTTTAAAATGACTAAAAAGTTGTAGGTGCACATAGAACCCAACCATTATAAATGTGTAAAAAAAATTAAATAAATACTGTTGAAAATTGGTATATATTTCTAAAAGATATTGCGATTATGCCCATTTTTTCGTGACGTCACAGCGAGACCTTAATTGTCATCTGTTTGCTAATTGGGTTGCACCAAAACACCATATAATCCGAAGCGGAGCCCGACTGAACTTCGGCTTCAATTGTTAAGGTTTAAATATATGACAGGGTCTCCTTGTGATGTCATAACTCTACTACATCTATAATTCTTGATAGAACCCTACCTTTTTTAATGTGCAAAGAA
Organism: Adinopsis sp. GC000173; assembly: GCA_030264715.1. NCBI lineage: Eukaryota > Metazoa > Arthropoda > Insecta > Coleoptera > Staphylinidae > Adinopsis > Adinopsis sp. GC000173. Next base: position 6,915 of record JARJDW010023089.1, on the reverse strand, counting down.
AACTAAACAAATAGTAAAATGATTTAAAAGTTGTCAAACAACTAAAAAGTTGTTAAGATATATAAAAATTAATATTTTTCTATAAAATTCTTATAGGTTAACAAGATATTGCGCTTATTAATATTTTTCCAGACGTATTTAGCTAACCACTATAATTTTTTACAAATCCAATTAAAATATTTAAATATTTACTATACAAATTTAATTAAAACCCATTTTATATGTACAAAAAAAATCTAAAATAAAAAAAATAATGTTGCAATCGTGTGCAAACACTATTTCGAATGAATAATAAAAAAATACTAGTAGTGTGTGTATTTGCACTGTAAATTGTCAAATATAAACTCTCTCGCAAACGACAATAAATAGAATTTTTTTTTTTGGTTGTATTCGGGTCGCTTTTTGATTCGCGGTCCACCAATAATAAATATTTATTAAAAACAATGCGCAAATTGCATTAATTAATCAGCATGATCAATAGAAATTCATTCGAAGTGCGCCCGCCGCCATAAACATCCATCACAATTGATTTCAGTGTATGAATTAAGCTAATTAACCCTTGATTTTTTGCTGTATTTAAAAAATGCAATCGATGATTTTCGATGCTGGCAGATAAAACAAATGGCAAAAAAGTTGCGTTGCAAATTAATATTTCGCAATTGTTTGTAATGCACTCGTGGGCTTTTGTTAATCTAGCGAACGATGAAATAACACAATACGTACGGTATGTGCAGAAAAAACGAGCTGCTTGGCTTTTTTTGTTATTTTTGCACCACCACTATAGAGTAATTAAAAAACCGCACACTCGATGCACGTGCGCTTATTTGCGGATTGCATTTGTTTCATTTTTGTTTTTTTTTTTGGTTTCTCACAAATTCACAATCCGATTAGATATTAAATATAAAGCCTATCTAGCTAGCCATTTGACGTGTGGCTAATTTTTTGTTTTATTTTTTTAATTGAGTTGTTGTATCCAATGCGTCAATATAACCGCAAAATCGAATGGGCGAGATTACCTACTTTCGTATGTATTTATGGAATGGAAAAGATAGTACGTATGCATGTATAGTTTGGCGGCGGGAGCGGGTATAGTGGCAGAGAGATATTTCGTATGCATTCCCAGCTTGGCTTCTTTTTTGCCTTGCTCTCTCTTTCCATCGCTGGCTGCACAAACCTCGAATCTATACAATTTTTATATGGTATAAATTTTCTAATCTAAATTGCCATTTTTCTTTATGGCTGGCTGTCGCGCTCGTATGTCTTGCCCTTTTGCGCGCGGCGCACGTTTACGAGCAATGTGTAGTAGTTTTTTGAAATATTTCTGCAAATTACCATACAGAAAAATATTTGTAATTATTTATGAACGGTAAATTGCTCTGGTGTGGCAAGTTTTACGAGCGCATTTTATTGCGACTTGATGAATTTATCAATTCCAAACTAAACGCCAAAACACGCTTTCGTTTTAATGCTAAGCGATTTAATAATAAATAACAATTTGTGCGAAGTAGGTATATACTTGAATATTTTGTTGCGAATGCATATTAATGTTTTTCAACCCATTTTTATGTCTATTTCATGTAAAATTTAAGCATTTTTCAAATTAATTAGCGAAAATATTGAGAAAACAAGGTTTAAAAATGCAAATTTATAAATATTAAAATTCGCTTACTAATTTTGGTGTGTATTTTTGTTGATGTTTGCGTAAAAACTATGTCCACAGCTAATTTTTATGTGATTTTCATGTAAACTACTCAAAGATATTGGAAAAACTTGTTTTAAAAATGCAAATTTCTAAATATATTACAATTATACAACTAATTTTAAAGTATTTTTCTCAATAATTGCTCAAAAATTACATTATTTACACAAAAATATAAAATATTTGTCAACTTTTCAGTATTTCAATAGCAACTACAATTTTTGCGCAATTTGCATGGAAATTTCTTAAAGTTTTTAACTAAATGGGAAAAATTTATTATTCAACTGAATTATCAAAGATATTGGGAAAATTTGTATAAAAAATTTCAATTTCTAAATACATTACAATTATCCAACTAATTTTAAAGTGTTTTTTATATATTTGCTCAAAAAGTACATTTTTTGCACAAAAAAATATAAAATATTCGCCATTTTTTCTGTATTTCAAAAACAACTACAATTTTTGCTCACTTTACATGGAAATTTCTTAGTTTTTAATTAAATTTGAAAAATTTGTAAAAAAAATTGCAATTTCGCTACCTTACCACTGAAATGAATTCATAAAGTGAACTTTCCGAGGTCAATATATAAAAACTAACATCTTTAATTTGAAACATACATAAATTTTCATATAATATTTCAGTCTGCCCAAAACAACCCGTCCGAGTTTTAGATAGGAGGTATACCTCTATCGGGATGTATATTCAAATCTCGCAGAATAATTAAGTGTTTGCGTTTGCAAATCGCCGACAGATATGCGCATTGAATCAATCATTCGCTTCCCTTACAATTAACGAATACGTATCAATCCCGCACCACCACCGATAAAAAAACCTCTACGAGAGGAAAATAAAGAGTGCGAGCGAGCGTGGCAAAATGCGCAGCAAAAGTTTTTGCTCGTTCGGCCATCGCCGCCACGGATTTCGCACCTCATCCATTCCAATCTGCACACAATGCCGAGGAGAAAAAATCACCGCCGCCGCACACACACACAAGTAAATGATGTGATGATATAGGTCAGCAATTATTCAACATGCGCCCATTAACAATCGCAAAAAGGCACCACCACCGCCGCCGCCGTCGTCGACACGTCGACGAGAAACGTCGATTTCCCCGCCTAACTCCCCAACCCTATACGCAAAAACCGAACAAAAAAAATTTTTTTGTTGGATATAATGCCGCGCCATATACATATATATAAAACTCGGTGTGCGAGCGACCGGCGAATGTTGAAATTATATATGTGCGCACATCAATAATTTCGCTTTCAGCTAAGTAGGAAAGTGGTGCATTAATATTAATTTAACACACCATTTGAGATAAATTGTTGCTTTGATCAATCAGGAACATCGACATTCATATATTTATTTATTCCCATTGTCTGCACGATTCCATAAATCAATATTTAATACATCTATATATTTATAGTCTTTTTTCTTCTCTTCTCTCCCAGCCAGGCAGCAGCGCTTCTTTCTTCCTACTACTACTACCAATACGCCACTTGCGCTTTTTGCAAGAGCGAGCGGAAAGAAAGAAAGAAAGGACGACGACGACGGTTTTGAGTTTGAGAAATTCTCTCATTTCTTTTCACCGACAGCATTTTATGACAAGTTTTATGTTAATAAATTGCTTTACATGACAAATAACAATGCGTTTTTGCACGGTTTGATTTTCAATAATTAGATTGAGCGACAGCGCCAACATTTCAGGAGACAAAATTGTATATTTACAGATAGANTAATATATAAAAGGTTGGTGCTTACAAATCCGATTCTTGCTCAGTATCAAATCAATGAAAAATTCGCAAAAATATGTTGTTTAAAGTTTAGCATATTGTAATTGGATCTCTCACAATCTCCTACTTTGATAGCATTTTATGACTAGTTTCATGTTAATAAGTTGCTTTACATGACAAATAACAATGCGTTTTTGCACGCCTTAAATTTTAATAATTAGATTGAGCGACCGCGCTGGAATTTCGCAGAAAAAATGGTATAGTTTCAAATAGATATATACCCAGATGGATAAAGTAATATATAAAAGGTTGGTGCAAATCCGATTCTTGCTCAGTATCAAATCAATAAAAAACTTGCAAAAATATGTTGTTTAAAGTTTAGCGTGTAGTAATTGGATCTCTCACAATCTCTCACTTTGATAGCATTGTATGACGAGTTTTATGTTAATCAATTGATTTACGAGGCAATAATACGTTTTTGCACTGTTTGATTTCCAACAAATAGATTGAGCGATAGTGCCAGAAATAGTATATTTCTAGATAGATTAGTAGATTGATAAATTACTCGAATAATGTATGTATATAAACACTTGTTGTTTATTAGTCACTTAAACATATAGAAATACTAGAAATATTAGAAAAACAGCACCTAATTTTGCACCAATATTTGGTTTTAGAAATTTTCTCATGTTTTTTCATCGATTTTTATGTTAATTAATGAGTGATTTAACTGACCACTTTGAAGGTTAAATAATTAAATTGCGTTGTAGTATAAAATTCCGCATTACTATAGACATAATTTTATTTTCAATTACATAATGTAATGTGTAAAAAGTATACGTATATGTATAGTATCCTCTCATTATTCCAAATATATTCCGACATTTTATATTTCTGTTTTTAGTATAAAAGAAACAATAAAAAATTACCCTATTCAGAGGATAATTTAGCGTTTGTATGTTTTGTGTTTGAATTGCATTCATTCAATAATTAAATAGATCGGTAGCACTAAAAATAAGCATTGCTCTACACAATAAATTCAGAAAATATGTATAACAAACTATATAATATGCTCTCATTAATTCTAAAATATTCTCTTATTGTAGACTGCGAAACATTTCCTTTAATATAAGTTTAATATAAAAAAGACTTGAATTTCGTTTTACAGACAATATTTTATGATAACAAATTTTATGTAAAACTACATATATTTCCCAAGTTTGATTTTCAATAATTAGATTGAGCGACAGCATCAGAAATTGCTACAGACATAAATTTTATTTTTAGATATTTTGTAGATAGATCGACGAACAATACGTAACACAACACACACGTATAAAATACTTTTTTTTGTTTGTTGTTGTTGTTGGAACAATCAAAACTAAACACGTATTGAAGCTATCTATTCATGTATCATTTTTCTGTAATAAACTTATTTTGGAGAAGAGGAAAATGGGATGAAGGTAATACATCACTGTCGAACAGAACAAGGTATTAGATCATCTGTGTATTTCATGAAATACAAACCGAGAGAAGGCATCCCACTGCACTCTCTGATAGAAAATAATAAATTGAATGCTCTGTGTGTGTGTGCACGGTGTGGGCGCTCGCAACAAACATCGAGAAATAATAGTAATGGTTCGAGAATGAAGCAATACCTACAAAACATCCTGCATTTTTTTCCATTATATATAGAGAATTTCTTGTTTCGTTTCAAGTGCGTAATTATGAAATTTACACGTAAAATGCGTTTGCAAATTAGCATTTCGTCCAATTAACGTCCGAACGCTCAAACACGCCAAATGGAATTTTTGTGCAATTTTCCGACGACAAGAGCATCAGCGACACACACAATTGCATTCTCGTCCACTCATTTTCTAATATAATAAAATACCTACGAATTAGTTGTCTGTATGTTGCACACACACGAATAAATTATTAAATGTGTTACGACGAGCGTTGTTTTTAATTTAAGCGGTTGAAAATGATAATGGGCACGGTTTATGTTACCTTCTACTACGTTTAAACGTGGAAGGGCTTTGTGCCGTTGCGTTGGCAAAGTCATTGTTTTTGTTTCAAATATACAAAAAAAATGTTGCTTTTTTTCACAGAAACAAAGCGCACAAAGATCGTGTGTACGATTTGAATGAGTCGCCGGCAAGTGTTTTAATGCCAGTTTAAAAAATATTGTCCAATTGCGACAAATACGTTGTTAATTCATTAAAAAGTGATGGAGTAAAAACTCGGGAAAGGTTGCGCAACAATTTAGAAATCGTTCATCAACTAAACAGTTAGAAAAAGTTATCCAACAATTGTAAAGTTGTCCAACTACTAATAAATAGTCTCCAAATTTATTTGAAATTTAAAAAATGTAGTATTAATTTACAAAATACTTAAACATTCGTCATTTGCGGCAAATTATTTTTCAATAAATGCTGGAGTTGTCAAGAATAACAACAAAATTGGTTAAAAAGCAGAAAAAGTGAAGTTTGTTGAAGGATTTTGCAAATTAGACGATGAAATAGTTACCCAACAATTGTAAAGTTGTCCAACTACTAAGAAATTGTACAAAATTTATTCAAAATCTAAAAGCGGTATAGTATTAGTCTATAAAATACTTAGATATCCGTCATATGCAGCAAATTATTGTTCAATAAATGCTGGATTTGTCAAGAATAACAACAAAATTGGTTGAAAATCAGAAAAACTGGTGTTCATCGAAGGATTTAACAAATGAGAGGATAAAAAAGTTATCTAACAATTGTAAAGTTGTTCAACTACTAAGAAATTAACCCAAATTTGTTAAAAATTTATAATGTAATACCTATTAGTTTATAAAATACTTAGATATCCGTCATATGTGGCAAATTATTTTTCACTAAATGCTGGATTTACTAAAAATAACAACAAAATTGGAGTAAAATCAGAAGAACTGAAGTTTGTTGAAGGTTTCAGTAAATTATAGTTTCTGTATTTAGAAAATGGTTCTAAGCAATTGATTAACGACTAAAAGTTATAAAATGTTTATTAAATAATTCAAAATTTAGAGTTTTAAAGGATTTATCAAACACATTTCGTATACTCTGTCTACTTTCAAGTAACAAACATCATATTTGCAGGAGTCTACCAAACATTTTATTGAAACAACAACAAATATATTCAGCATCAGTAATAATTTGCACTAATTGCACTAGTCACTATCTGTTAAAATATTAAAATGCGCTTATTGAAATATTATTCAGTCAATTGTATTTGCATTGGATTATTATATTTAGAAAATTTAATTTGTGGAACTTTATTTTAAGAACAGAGGAAAAAGTAAACATTTGGTTGAAAATTACCAACATGTGATCTCAGAGCAGAGCGAAAAACTGAACGAACATGTTATATATTGAATTTTTTTGTGTTGCAAAGCATGCGAAATCTTTTCGTAATTTAGATTTTCTTCGTCGAAGAAACTCCTTCGTTCACGAGTGCCTCAT
>JARJDW010023084.1:0-10580 GCA_030264715.1 Adinopsis sp. GC000173 | reverse complement strand
TTTTGCGATAAATACTTACTAGGCTTAAAGCTGCTCATCAGCAATGCGTAATTCACAAATAACGTGAACGATTTCCATATTTTATAGTCTGACGTTAATATTTTTGCAAAACAACAATAGGCTACAAAAATCAAAGCAGTGGCAATGTAAAATGCCAAAAAAGCTGTTTGGGAGAGTAATGGAGCGACTCCCAATGATCGATTCAATGGTCTAGCAATCGGAACGATCCACGTCGAATGCTCATCCAAATACGGATATGTGGGATCAAAATGTCGATCTGCATACGGTACAGCTAGCGTACAAATCTCAAAAAATCCATAAGACATATCGATTTTTCGGTCGTATAGCATACGAAATACGTCGGTGTAATTCCTCATTGCTACTTTACGTCCCCAATATCGTACACTATTATCGTGCATGGTGAAATTGAATCTTAACGACGTTTGCATCGCCTTGAATATTAAATCTTCAATTCCTGTCTGGTCGGCGTGTACAAATCGTGCGTATTTTAATGGAAATACATTCATGTGATATCTTGTGTTATCATAATTAGTATTGCTAATTATGCCAGCACCATTTAGTGTAATAACAACATTATTAAAGATGTATTCATTATTCGCTAGCTGGATAATTGATGTTGCTGATATATTATTATTGTTTATTAGATAAATATACAGCGCTCGTGGATTATTAAACTCTGATTTTGTGATTTCCCTCAATTGTTTTGTGAAATTCATCACTTGAATGATTATAACACTACCTTCATCGTATTGTTCCACATACTTATTGTATCGGTTGGTGTTGTAAACTATCACCGGATGGCGTAGTTTCAAATCAAACGCATCCACGTCAATCAAGTAAATGCGTGCATTGTTGTCGTTACTACCACCGATTGTTGTGTGGATTAGATTTTCAACGTGCAGATGGGCCATCGTAAGATTAATCGCAACCAGAATTTCGAACATGCTTGATGTGAATGCGTATGTGGAATAAATCACGTTTCGAGTTTATTATCATATACACGGTAATTTACATTTGATGGGTTAAAAATGACGGTGATAATGCACTTTTACGATTTGTCCATCTACCTACCCTGTCATTTTTTAAATTAGCGGTTTGCTGTCATCAAATTTGTGTAATATATGTATGTAGATAGGTAGATAATGCGAGTTTGGGAAAGTTTTTCTTCTTCCTTCACACGCAAAGTTTGAATTTTCGCGCTTGATTTCGATTGAATTAATTACTGCATTCAGATGAGTTCAGATTGATTCTTATCTAACTTCATTTGGTGTTAAATGTTAATGCACTTTTACGTTTGCCCCCTCTCATTTTTTCGTTGTCGTAAATTAGCGGTTTATTGTCTTCTAAATTTAGAAAAACTTTATACCAAGTTTGAATTTTGGCGTAATTAATTTCGATTCTATGTGTTTAATAACTACAGTCAGATGAGTTTAGATCGTTTCGTATTTAACCTCACTGCCCCCTCATTTTTTTGTTGTGGTAAATTCGATTTGTGTCTTGAAAGTTTTTCTTTATGTAAAGTTTAAATTTCGCGCGTTTAATTTCAATTGATTTCGATTTAATAACTGCATTAATATAAGTTCTAATCTCGTTAAACATCTAACTTCATAAACATGTTAGATCCTAATGTACTTTTACGATTGCCTCATCATTTTTTTCTTCTTGGAAAATCAATTGGTTGTCTTGAAAGTTTTTCCTCATGCCGAGTTTGAATTTTGGCGCGATTAATTTTGATTGGTTATACTTTTAATTACCATATTCAGATGAGTGCTGGCAGCAATGTCGCTTTGCATAATATCGCACATGTTTAGTTTCCAACTTTGCGTCATTTACGAAACAAGTTGTGACAATTACATTGATTGGTTGGTTTCGGTAAGTTAGTTTGCATTTGTGTAAATGCCAGTTTGCATAATACGTAAAAGAATGATAGTGTAAAGCACTCAATGAATTTTTAAACTAGCGTTTTTAGTTCAACATCCCTAAAAATGCTTAAAATTTTGTTAAAACATATACAAATTTTAGCAAAATAACAAATTATTACATGTTTTCTAAATAATATACGTGGGTCGTTTGATAAGTGTCCGGAATTTTGCAATTTATTTTGTATCGGTTTTATTTGCTATGTTTTGTTGCTTTTTGTCATTTGTTTAATAATTTTTTTGCGTTTTTGTTATTTTTGGAGCCTGCATTATACAATTTTGAAAATCTCAAAAAAGAACCTTAACAAAGCAGAAAAAACAAAAAGACAAATAATTAAAAACAAAAAACATGAAAAATTGCAAGAAGCGTAAAAACAGGAAATAAAAACAGTCAGAAATAAGTTGAAATAGTCAAAAACTTATCAGATAACCCTTGTATTTCTTGAAATATTAGAATGATTAAAATTCAAACATTTATTATTGATTATTTTGCATAAATTTTCAAATTTGATTGGCCGTATCTAATTGCATCCAACTTCAGATGAGTGCGGTGCCAGCAGTGTCGTTTGGCATAATATTACAAAAAGTTTTCCGAACTGGAAACACATTGCAACGTATAAATTTCGGCAATTATATTATACATTGATTGGTCGGTTTGCTGGTATAGTAAGTTAGTTTTGGCGAGAGAATGTGTGGGCGGCGTGCACCGTGTCGCTTTACATATTATGCAAAATTACGATGTTCTATATCTCTATGTAACCACGTCTACTACGACTAAATTTATGTATTTTTTTATGCTTTTGCTTGGGTTTCAGATGCTGGAAATGTGCCTTAAAGGATATAGATTCATAATCTTAGATAACGCATTTTTGATTCATTGGCCGGGCGTGAAACGCAAATCGATGGAAATCAAATTGCGCAACAAATGGCGCTATCCGTTCTTGTTGAAAAACACACGACAATATAATATTATAATTAATAATTTAGCGAGTAGGTATAAGAAGAATCCAAAATGTAAAATACAATAACTACAACATATTATTAACTATGGAAATATGGACGAGAATGAGAGAGAAAGAGATAGAGCGCATATATATTTCATTTGTGATATGATAATTAAACTAATCAATGTCAATAGTGATATTAATTAAATTAGTGCCATGCTGCAATTATCTACTTACTACAATAGCTGCATAGCTTTAATGCGTTATTAACGGTTACAAAATGCCAATGCCTAATTGATTAATTAATTAAAATAGATAATAATATTTATATAGCGCGGAACTACTAAGTAATTATTAATAATAATATTATATTAATACAAATTTGTTGAGTGAATTTACAATTGTAGACACTAATTTTAGATGAAAACTATATAGAGATAGGTAGTATTGTTACTAATAATATCATTATTAATCAGCAGTCAATCAAATAGGATGATAATAATAATAATGACTTAGAGAAAATGTTGAATTTGCTAATTGATACGATTTTAATTCAAATTAGCCAATCAATGGGCAATTTTCTTGTTTTGTTGCCAAGACAGCGACTGATACCAGGGATATAATATAAATATAGCATATAGATAGTAGGATGCCAATTTTAGTCAATATCTATTTCTATTTTTAATTGTTATGTTGTAACGGTATGAATTTTCCTAGAATGTGCAATGCATCAAACTACAAGCTCAAATATCAAGTGTTTGATATTTCCTAATAATCGACTGAATTTGACTACAAACCGCTATGTGTATTTTCAAATTACAAGGCGCAACAATTTAAACTAGTCAATCATTATTACTATTTTTCTTACTGTAATCGCAATTATCTCCGGCCATTTTCCTTGAAAATACAATGCATCAAAGTACAAAGTTCAATCTGAAGAGTCTGACAGTTGTTTGTAATCGGCTGAAGTTGACTATAAATCGCGACAATTTAAACTAATTAATATTTTTTCTATGTAATTTCATATAGAGATCTTTATTAATATCTTTTTCCTACAATCGCAATTATTTTCGACCGTTTACCTGGAATTTACAATGCATAAAAGTACAAATTTCAATCAAAACAGTCTGACAGTTGTTTGCAATCGACTAAAGTTGACTATAAATCGCAAAAATTGAAACTAATCAATATTTTTGCTTTAAAAACTATTTAATTTCATATTGAGATCAATATTACTATTTTTTTTACTATAATTGCCATTATTTCCGGCCATTTACCTGGAAAATACAATGCATCAATGTACAAATCTGACAGTTGTTTGCAATTGACTGAAGTTGACTGGCAGACAACCGCTATGTGTATTTGCAAATCACAATCATAAATGTATGTGACAGCATTTTAGTGAAATTGAAATTAATTACTATACATGGCAAATTAGAATAAGCGGCATCCTGCTTTACGTAATTTACAGTCGTCTATTATGCATAAGAAAATAGAACACATGTATATGTATGTAGGAGAATGCAATCCAATTCGCAAAATGACTAGCGCTTGAATGCGCGCGCGGGTGTCTTACTAACCAACAAAATAACACACAACAATATTATTGCATTGTTGTATACATACATACACATGCGGTCGTATTGATGTGCAACGAAACGAATGATGAATGCAGTCCATAGAATACATGTACCTGCATTCATGTGATACCGACGCACATTTTGTCAATTGGGTTGTCTACATTTACTACAACTTTTTCAGAGAGTATCAATTGTATTTCAGAATAAAAAAATTATCAATTTTAGAATAAATAAAATCTGAAATTCAATTGATACTATCTGAAATTAAATTGAAATTCTACTGAAAAGGGTGTGGCACAATACGTGAGCGGTCTGACAAGTTTTTAACCTTCTGATTATATTTTGTAATGTAATCTTGCGTTTTCTTTATATTTTGCTTGAGTTTTCTCTTGCTATTTCTTGTTTTTCGGGTTTCTTTCTACATTTTCCCTCCACGATCGTTTTTTTTGCAATTTGTTGCGTTTTTTACGAATTTTCTGCAATTTATTGCCCTTTCTCTTAGTTTTCCTTCTTTTTCTATGCATTTTTTAATTGTTAAAAGCCAAAATGAGCGAACATTTGCAATCAAATGAAAGAAAAGGCTGAAACCTATTCAGACCACCTTTGTAAAAGTATCCTTGGATCGTCGCATTTTTAATTCGTTGCTGCGACAATTAGCGCTCGATTATTTAAAGGTGATAATATATAAAATTTGTTACGATTGTTAATGAAATACAAACAAAACAAATGCGCGCGCGCTTTGCAATATATTATATATACATATAGTTAGTTAGTATTAATATAAAAGAAATGTACGAATTAGTTTTTTAGATAATGATGATACTCTTTTTTATACACATCGACACACGGACACAAACAAATACAAAAACAACACGCACACATAAAATACATATTGTTAGTTGATTCTTGTATCGAATTGTTTTTATTGAATAAAATCGAGAAACAATCTAGTGTTAGTATAATATATATATATATATATATATCTGTATATACCTCTGCAAGTTTATTATGTGTGTGGGATGGATGGCGGAGTTAGCGCGAGTGGAGGAGGAATTCCCGTGGCGCGTTCGCTTAATTGCCCTGATCAAAAACGCATAATCTGGAAGAAGCGAATTAATTAAATAACCACCACCACAGCTACACAACCGCATCATCATCGACGAAGACGACGCCGCCGTCATAAAGTTGATTAAAAAATTGCGACACGGCGACGATGATAAAACCATGTTATTGATGATGATGATGATATTCGCGTCGTCGTCGCGACATAAAATCGCAAATATATAGGAATGGTAAGCCAAAGACAATATAATAGGACAACTAGGAAATCTTTAAAGACTTGTTGCGAGTTGTTTTCGAAGTACTTGTAAGATGTTCTTTAAACAAAAAAACTAATTAAAACTACTATCAGGTAGCAATAACCACTCACAAATAGATTAAATAAGAACGAACGAAAGAAAGAAAACGTGAGTTTTGTATCGAATGTTCTAAACTTGTTATTAGTAGTTATTTCGAATTAAATTATTGTTGAACTGGCAACGTGGGATTGTACGCTAAAAGTTTTTTTAAGTTCATTTTCATTGATGTATGTACCGTGTCGAACAGTACTTTAGGCCATTTGAGACATAGACATGTGCGGGACTTCCCATTTGGCCTATTATATTGTCTGTGATAATACCATCACTCCTTCATTAACAATATGATGGATGCGCCGGAATAAGAGTTAAGTTACAGGTACAGGCATAGCAATATAACATTGTAACGCTGTAATACAACGTTAGTGGTTCCATCTCTAAGAATTTTAAATTACAAGTCGAATTGAATGCGATACAAAGGAAAAGTACAAACGGTCAGACTAGAAACTAATTTTTTTTAGCCATTTCCATTTTCCATTTGTACTATTACATTGTCTGAGATAATTCCATCACTCTTTTATTAGACATATGGTGCATGCGCCGGTATTCAAGCAAACATGAGTTTCCGACATGACAATACAACGTTGCAACGCTGCACAACTTTAGTGGTTCAATCTATGCGAATATTAATTATTTTTAGAGACTCTTCTCGTTTGTTCTATTAAATTATCTGAGACAATGGATGGTTTGCCATGTCATACATTTGGCGCATATAGCACATATCCATGTAAATATCCCTAGCTTAGTGCATACATATCCGCCAATTGTAGTAATTGAAACCAACTCTTCATTAATCGTATAGTGGATGCACCAGAATGGAAAACTAAAAATCCACACAATTTTCACTAATTACATTAAGGCATTGTATACACATACAATTTGTGTGTATATTTAATTATAACCCACGCAATGTATCGTATGGTGGATACGCCCGGACTGAAAAAACTAAAAATGCACCTAATTTTCACTACAATTAAGAATAAAAGTAATATTAACGAATTGCATTGCATATATAGATATACACATATAGAATTTGTGTGTGTGTGTGTATGTACATCTAATTAAAATTAAGCACGTATTCATTACGCAAACATGAGATGTAGATTAGCGCCCGCCACCGTCGACATTGCGCATCATCCACCACATCGTCATCATGTCGTTGTCCCGGTATGAAGGTTTCGGCCTAATCTATCACATGCGACGAAATTAATTTCGATAACGATGTGTGTGTATACAACAGCGTCTTAATTAAGTTGCGCATGCTGAGCCAGCACAAAAAAATTGCTATATCTTTCGCATTACATTTTATACATGAAAATTATAAATTGCGATTTAATTAAAATGTGGTGGTGGTGATCACAATGGCAATGGCAGTGGCGGCTACATTGCGTTTTAATTTTTTCCACCAGCGCCCAGCTAGTTTATAAATAAAATCAATGGAATGAATTATTAAACGGGAAATTGTGTTGCATATTTCGGCGTTAAATGTTAAAAATAAAAGCATTGGTTTTCAATGGAATTTAATAAATGTTTTAATGGCATTCATCAAACAAACATGTGAAAACTAAAACTAATTACTAGTACTACCTACGTGTGCCCAGAGATTTATATTAAATATTAAAAATAGCCGCTGCAATTATTTACTGCAGTTGCAGCATTAAATATTATTTCGAATAAATTTTGTAAAATATTTTATGATTTTCATATTTTTGAAAGCCAAAATTTTGTTTTTATCTTGTTTGCTATATTTTTTTCTAATAGATATCATTAATGTGCAACTAACAATGCAAAAAAAATCCTTAACTGATAATTAAAGTCAAATTTAATATCATCTCGCAATAAACTAATAAAAAAGCAAACATTTTAATCATGTTATACTAAATTTTAAGTAAAAAACTATTTATTTTTCCTTTTTCCATATTAGTTTCATTTTTTTTGGATAGATTTCACTACAATAGTAGCATATGCAACCAACAACGCAAAAATCATCTTTACCCTTAAAAGCTAGAATAGTTTCAATTTTCAATAATATTTTAATCATTACTCAACCAACGCTATGATAAGATTCAATACATACTTTAAATATATGCAACTAACAATGCAAAAATTTTCCTTAAATAACAATTAAAGTCAAATTTAATATCATCTCGCAATAAACTAATCAAAAATCAAAGATTTTAATCATCTAATACTAAATTTTAAACAATTGTATGTCAAAAACTATTTANACAATGCAAAAATTAGCAATTTTTAGGCAATAATGACAAGACAAATCACCTTTACCCTTAAAAGCTAGAATATTTTCAATTTTGAATCACATTTTAATCATTACTTAACCAACGCTTTGATAAGCTTCCATGCATATTTTTTTCATGTCTTTGCATTCCTTTGCTGAAAGACGGCACGCACACAAAACACACTTTGATTGAATCCACCTCGAAAGTATTTTGTAAGATTTCAAATGCGCAAAGAAGAAGAGCGCTTTTGATATGGCATGAGACATGAGAGAGCGGCGGACGGACATAATGAAAACATTTTTCTTTTTATCATTTTTCCTTGACGACGACGAGGAGGAGGAAAAAGGTGAGCGACGACGATATGACGACAGCCGAGGGGTTTTTAAAGCGCATTCAATAATGTATGAATTAGGTGGTGTGCGAGAGGCGGCGGCGGCTTTTTGAAAGGGTTGCACAACGGCCCTCAGCGGCGACCTGGCCTGCCGCTTTATTGCATTAGCGCCGAAGCGCGTTGGAAAGGTGTTGCTGGTAGTGGTGGATGTATTCCCATACAAGTCATAAAACGAATGGCAGCATCGACTTTTTTTTAGTAAAATTATTAAAAATATTATATGGCTGATCAAGTTGATAATGAAATGCTTTCGTACAACACAATTTTTTCCTTTACTTTAGTATGGACGGACTAACAATATGAATGATATATTTTGCAGTGAATACAATAATTTTAACATAACACTAATAAGTCATGGCTGTTGATGATGAAATGTTTTCATTCATGACATAATTTATTATTTTTTCAGTTCGGATGGACTAACAAATGAAGATATAGTATAGTAAATTTTATTATGCATTCCCAACGCATATACACTTTAATGTAATCATGGGACCGGCAACGCAACAAACTGCAAATATGTATAATTTTAATATAAATAGCTTCGAAGGTATTAAATAATAATTTGCGTTGGTAGTGACATTGCAACGCATTACATTTTTCGCGATGCAACAGTCACCGCAACGAGTATGGACCACAAATATTTTGAATTGAAATATTTGGTTTATTACTTTGCGTTGGCTTGCGATATAATTTGGTTAGATGTATAGAATTGCGATCCCGGCGCATCTACCAAAAATTTCCCGTCAACCGGCTGAGGAAAAACAATGCAAATATTTGTAAATTTAATCATAAACAGGTATTTAATAGGTGAATTTGCGTTGGCGTAACATTTTTAGATTTAATTTGTATTTGTAAATATACGATATTGTAGAGAAAATATGTGAAGGACAGCGATAACAACGTTTCAAGTAAGAAATTTATCTTTCAGGGGAGACCGGCGGTTGAGGGACATTGAACTAGATAAAAAAACAATAGAAATATATGTTAATTTAATTATAAACGTTGCTAAGGTATTTAATGATTGAATTTACGTTGATGTGATATTTTTAGATGCATCTAGAATATTTGATCCCGGCTCATCCACCAAAATTTCATTCAAAATACAAACAATCAATTAGAACCGTGTTTCTCAACCTTTTCTTATTCACGGATCGTTTAAATTATGCATATTTCATGTAAAACAGTAGCATATAGTATTAGGTTTAATCTGTATCTGCAAATATACGATATTACAGAAAATAATATGATGAAAAACTAGTAAAGCAAGAAATATATGTTTCGCTATAGATCAACGGTTGAGAAACACTGAACTGGAAGAAAAAAAAAACCGGCGCAGCCACCAAAAATTCATTCATAATACAAACAATCAACTAGAACAGAATTTCTCAACCTTTTTGTATTTATACACCAGTTAAAGTATAAATATTTTATGTAGGCCAATAGCATAGTATTAGATTTAATCTTTATTTGCAAATGTACCAAATTACAGAGCAAATATATGAAGAAAAACTATTGAAGCGAGAAATGTATCTTTCACTATAGACCATCAGTTGAGAAACACTGGAGTGGAAAAAAACTACAATAGAAATATGTGCAAAATCAATTATAGACAGTTGTTGAGCTATTGAGTAGAACAATTTGTGTTGGCGTGGTATTTTTAGATAGATGCATCTAGAATTTCCTGTACCAACATATCCACCAAAATTCATTCATAATATAAACAAACAACTAGAACAGAGTTTCTCAACCGTTTCTTATTCGGGAACCGTTTAACTAATAAGTATCTTTTTGTAAATTAGTAGCATAGCAGTAGATTTAATTTGCATTTGCAAATATACAATACTATGAAGCAAATATTTGAAGAAAAACCATTGAAGCAAGAAATATATCTTTCACTATGGACTATGGGTTGACAAACACTTGACTATAAAAAAACTACGATAGAAATATGCGCAAAATCAATTATAGACAGTTGTTGAGCTATTGAGTAGAACAATTTGTGTTGGCGTGGTATTTTTAGATAGATGCATCTAGAATATTCTGTACCAACACATCCACCAAAAATTCATT
>JARJDW010023080.1:0-13554 GCA_030264715.1 Adinopsis sp. GC000173 | reverse complement strand
TAGGAAGATGTAGCCGCGCCGTAAAAAATTGACAAACAACTTTTTTTCTATTCTTCCGTCACGTAGTGGCAATTTGCAAACATTTCTTTCCGATCCATGTTTTACGCCACTTTACTACACCACCAATAAACCATTTTTCCGCCGTACCTAGATTTGACCGTTCGAGTCCCTTCACGCCAAAAATCCCGCGCTTTCTTTCTTCTGTGACGGGTTGCGAGGATTAGGTTAGGTCCACAGACCGAGTTTGATGTCAATTGAGTATCCCCCCCTTGTGGGAGTTGTTAGTAAATGTTAGAAAAAAAGTCTGTTTCCGTTAAGCCCAAAAATTTCTGACACATTGAAGCTGAATAGAAAAAAACAGCAAGAGCGCACGTGTTTAAGAAGCTGCACGCTTAGAATGGGACGCGGCAGTAAAATTTTCAACTGACGACCGCTCTGCGAAGAAGTACCAATATTGCTTATTATTATTTAACAATGTTATCTTCTTATGTATTTAGGACTTCTCGAATTGAATTAGATTTAACTTATAAAATAATACATAATTAAATTCCCCAAATAACATAATTACTTGTACTATATGACTTCCTTCAAAATACAATTTACATGCCCTAGCAATTTTTCTAAATTTGGTGCTAAATATCCTAAAAACTTTTACTTGCTTTGAGAGGTACTCAGTGCATATAATGAAAACTAGTGTCAATTTGACAATTATTTCCTAAATCGCATAAAAGTCTCTATTAATTTATGTATAATAAAATGATAAAAATAAATTGGGTTTAAAAGTAAATATTTTGCATGACAAAATGCGGATTTAAATAAATAGATTTTTTACGTAAACAACATTTTATAAATATCTGCAAGTGGAAAATGTTTGTTTGTAAATGTAAAATGTTAAAATATACGTAAGAAGGAGAGGATATTTGGTAAATACGTTGGAAGGAAATGTGAGGGTAAAATGTCGCAAAAACACTTAATAAAATCTGGTAGACGTAAGTGTGTACGTGTATAATAATATGAAATCATTTTCCAAACAATCATTAAACGTTTTATTGAGAAGGCATTTAAAAATACGCTTTTAAAACGGTCGCGCGTCAGAGTAAAAGTTTAGCAATCCAAAAATAATTGCTCATTAAAGGCGCGCGGCTCTAAAATAGTATGTAAAAAAAGGTAAAAATGCAAAATATATAGTATAAATATTGATTATAGTCTTAGTCATAGGTCACATTAACGTCATAATAAGCAAGACTGGTAATTTTTTCAACCAGTCATGGAACAATAAAGCGAAATGACAGTAAGTAAACAATTGCAGAAGCAGCACCGAAAAACAACAACAAAAAATTTTACATAAACTATAATTAAATAATGTTTTTGTTTTGGTCTTTTATGTTTAGGTGTTTAGACCAAGGTCAGACCGAAATTACTCGCACACAAACAACGAACGAATGGTAAAAAACACATCGAGCGAATGAAATAGCTTATTATCTGACTCATTATTTATTATTAATTAGTCTTTCTCTCAGTCGTAACTTTTCACAACGAAAACAAAACATGCGAATGAGTCATGTGATATCTAAAAAGATTGTTTGTTTATAGACATTCAACATTATCTCATCCTACATTTTTTTATTGTTGTACAATTGCATGTTCATGTTGTCACAAACAAATAATACGCTTTTTTTAGACTCTCGACTTTTGTTTATATTTAACTATATCTTTACAAGATTCGCTTACAACATTTTTTTTTTCTTTTTCTTTTTTTAAATTGAAATAAACGATTACATACTTTTCAGATGTAAGTACTTTTCTCTAATAATTATTTTTATTTTTTCAACTATACATAGAACATTGTTTGGTTTCTTAATTGCGACAATTTTAGCTTGAAATTTTTTTGTGGGATTGCTTCATTATGGGAAGAAAATTAACATTTTACAAACAAATTATTTTTCAAATATAGTATTGTACAATAATTTTAATTGTTGAATAGACGTGCAAATTCAAATATGACATGACAATTTTATAACTTGATAGTATTAGAAGAAGATTGCTTCATTATGGAAATAAATTCAATTTTTTATATTTACCTACAAAGTAAGAAGATTTTCATTATTTATTGAACATGCAATTAAAGTTATTTAAACAAACCTTTATTCATTTTTATAAGCTTAATAATACAAGCTTTATTAATTATTAATAATGTTCGATTAAAATATTATCTAACATTTAGTGATTGTTTGAAGAAGATTTAAATTTTACAAACAACATTAGATATGTATACAAAAACTTTGTTTTTGTTGTTTAACTGCTGTGATGTTCTCTATAGATTATTAATTAAAGTTCTGTTTGTGTTTTACGAAACATTAAAGGAAAGTGGATTTTTCCCACATTTTCGTTGCTTCCTTATTTGGTAATGATAATTTCATATTATAAGCAAGACTAACATTTTTCTTCTTCTCCTTTAATTTTGCAAAATTGTAGCAAATCTGAAGGTTTTACGTTAAAATATAGAGATAAATATTTAATATGAATTACGTATATTTTTTGTATTATTTTTTAACAAGACTGAAACAGCTTATTGTCATTTTTTTTAACAGAAAAAGTTTTAAAGTTATATAATTAACATGTATAATTAATAAAATCGACAAAATATGTATTTCACAATATTAATGTAATGGCATTAAAAAAACTTTAAGTATAAAAGAATCCTATTTTTAGGAATAATGTGATTTATAATTAAATTACTATTTAATAAATCGATTGCTATTGGTGATATTTTTGTGAGAACATTATAGAGTTTTTACGTGTAGATTGAAAAATAAGGCAAAACAAATTGACAGTTTTGCAAAATAGTAACATCATAAAATCTATAAGTACGTGATAACAAAAATAGGAAGCAGATTTAGATTCAGCACATTAAAATCTTTATAACATAACCACGATATTTCTGTTTGAAGCAGCATTTCGTTACAGACAAGTGTTTTTATTTACATTTTATCAAATTCGAAGATTTTTTTTATTAATAAATAATTTATATAAATATATGGCTTGTTATTGAACTGTTTGTTATTTATATAATTGATTTATTTATATAACTCGAGAAATTATTTATTATCTAAAAGAACATTTATATTATTCCATATTATTTATTAATAATTTTCCAATGGCAGGATGATACAATTTTTATTTGTTTATTTTTAGTGGCATACACCAGTGGGAAGTTGTTTGTTATTGCATTTTTCACACCCATTAATATTAGTAATTTTATCGATCATCATTATTTTTCCAAAGTGACTAACACAAATTTCATCTCTCTGCGTGTAATTAACAATTTAAATATAATAATTACAAAGTGAGATAGATGGTAACCTGCTGCAATATATATTGTATTGTATATTCTAATACACAATTTTCTATAAATATACATTTTTTTGTTGGAAAATTTCATGCACATGTTGATGGAAAGTTGATGCGCTGCATATATTAAAAAATGTTTTTTCATAATTAGTTTTTCATACGTTTCGTATACGTATTTTGTTAGAGTTTGTGATACAATAGAACAAAGGATGATAAATTTTCCATGCAGGGAACAAATTTTTAATTAATGTTCCGCAAACTCTATTTTTAGTGTCGATTTTATTAAAATCTAATTTTAGTTTTAATAAAACACGAATTCATACAGTATTTTGTTTTTATGAAGAGATACGTGTTTTCATAAACATATTTATTTGTTAGCACTTTCTGCTAAAAATATCTCTTTTCATATTTATCTTACTAATTAATACGAAACCTTCATTTATATAATATAATATAATATAATATAGGAATTTATTTAATGCTATTATTGTACAATATAAAAATGATATTTTCTCTGAGAGCATACCTATTATATTTGCAATAGTTTGACAATCGATCTTTTCGTTATAACAAGATGTATATACTTATGTATTATATGTGTATGTACTACAATAGTTGCTTTTTGTGCGATGATGGAAAATATGACATGCTCTTCAAGAGATACAGAGACATTTTTTTATAGGAGAAACTAATGATGTAGGTTTTTAAATATTGTGTTTGATCTAAAAATATATTTTCTGCTTCGAGTTATTACGTTAAACCATTTACAAACTGGAAATGTATGCTATCATGTAAAACTTATAATGTGCTTTGATCGGAAATATGTAAATACATTTTCTTTGGCATGCTATTTTTACTATACATAGCATATTGTTTGCTTTCTTAATTGTGACAATTTTAGCTTGAAAACTTAATCATTATGGGAAGAAAGTTTAGATCTTACCGGCAAATTATTTTCATAGATTATATTTAGTTGAAAATTAAATATAGTACAATAATTTTAATTATTGAAAAGATGTGCTAATATACAATATATTTTTTCGAGATTTAATTATGTATCTTATTTTAATTTTACACATTTTTATAGTTTGAAATGTTTTAGAAGATTGCGTCATTATGGAAATAAAGTTAGGGAAGTTATGTTTACCTACAACTAAGAGAGATTTTGATTATTTATTTTTGTTTTGTTTTTGCAAGCTTTGTATTACCAGTATCACAGGCGTTTCTAGATATCGAAACATTTCATAGAAGACACTAATGATGTAGCTTTTTAAATATTGTTTGATCTAAAAATATATTTTCTGCATCGAGTTATGTTAAACTATATATCAGTACAATATATCTACAAACTGGAAAAGTATGTAAAACTTATGATGAGCTCTGATCGGAAATACATTTTCTTTGGCATGTTTTCGAAGTATTAATTATTAACAATTTCAAACATCGTAAACAAAATCTTCTTTAGCGCAAAACTTTTTTTTGATCAAAGTTTAACTGAAATTTATTAATAAATCATTTCGAAGCTTGTTGTTTTTTATGAAAGCAAGTTGTTTTTAAATTAAAGATGGGATTTTTTCATAAAACAAATATTTTTTGAAAATAAATATAATAAGCAGCAATATACATATATGATATTTATGTTTCTTGAAATATTTATTTTTTCACAAATACTCGTATATTAGTAAGCCTATGGCAAAAAGCTGGACAAGCTTCATTTATTATCTTAGAAAGGACATAAAATGATTCAATCGCTTTCAAAACAAAATAATGGCTATCAATACTATACAATAACCAGGACAAAATATTTTCTTTATGAAAACCGTGTACTATATACTATTTTACTTAAAAAGCATACAGCAATTAATGGGTGCTTCGTAATTTAATGTTATTTTATATAATCAATTTATGGGATCCTCACCCCAAAGTCTATTTAACTGATTGCTGGGAATTTTGCCTCAAGACGGAAACGGAGGAACTTGACGTTAGAGTACATAGACTTGTTGGTTTGTCTCTTCCAATAACATCTGAAGTCAATGTTGATTTCTGCCTTACCTGTACTTACTTGGAGTACGAGATCTTTTCTTGTATAAATTTGCGATCTTGTACGTCTTTTAGACAAACTAATCTTGAGTACGTAAAGAATTTAATACTTAAGACGAAAGTCTTTTACAATTACCATCCTCCATGTTTGTTTGGTCCTTTTTTTGTTATTAAATTATTACTTCTTAGGGCTAATTAGCCAATACTCTTCATTTTAAATTTGTATAAATACGATTAAAAAATATAATCGATTGAAAATTGTAGTAAATAAGTTGAATATGTAAATAATATTGAAAGTGTTTCATATTTATTGAACAAGCACAAACAACCGGTAATTAATATGAAACAATAACAATTTAATTGTGCGAGAATGAATCAATAAATAGCGACACTATCTAATTGCAGAAATTCAGTGCTGAATTAATTTGCAACATCATTTTTTCTACAATTACCGTAGCCTATAGAAATCCAGCCTTCAACAAAGGCAATTATTCCAAACGAATTGCATTTCGTTGTATTTGCTCAAGATTGCACAATCAGAAGGACGCGAAATTGGCGGATAGCAGCGCAAAACAAGCCCTTGCCGCTGTTATTTCTTTTCATTATCGTTTGAAATGATTTCATAAGGCGCACGTTAACTACCATGATTTAATCTAACGGTGAGCAGCGGATTGTATTTAAAAACAATTTTCTCAATTGTTGCGCAATCCCAACAGCTAACCACCACCGTGTATTTCACGTTTCTCGTTATATAAAATCAACGTTTTATGCAAATTGATTGACAATAAATCAAACCGATTTTTATTACCTAGCAATTTGAGTGTGATTGTCGCGCTAATTAGTTATGTTGTACTATATATGTAGTAGCATTTGAAATTAGTACAGTAACAGTATTTTTTTGGTTAGTTTGCGTGAAAACAACATGTTTACGTGCGTCAAAATTTCGTCTACGCCCATGTTTGGTGTGTGTAGACAAAACAAACATTGCAATAATCAAACACGTGGCTTTGGAAGTTTTTGGGATTCAAGAGTTGATTAAATATTTATCGTACGATGATCGGCTTTGTCCTAAAAACTGGCAAAATGCCTTTGATCTCGACATCAACTCAACTCAACTTACATTATAGAAATCCATTTTATATAACGCAACATGTCAGCAGCAAAATGCGAATTGCAATTAGATTATTTGTATAATAATTACACTTTTGTGTTTATATTTAGTGTCGTTGCGTAAAAATCACATGTAAAGCATGTGACCTCAAAGTAAAGTAAATATCTGCCAAAATTATGCCTTCACTTCATTGTGTTGCGTAATTCATTCTCAATTTTCTTCCATGCCATGCGATTATCGTTCACTCCACGAATGCATTCAGCCTAGCTTTGAATTCTATTTTTTCTTTATCTATCTATAATATCATACGTTGTGTTACGTAAATGATTGCAACTCGCTTTACTCTCTAATTAAAATCAAGTGTAGCTAATTGTTCTAGAGCAGCTCTGGTTAAATTTGCTCAGGACAGAACAAGAACGTCGACAAAAAAAATAACTATTTTATGTTTGGCAAAGTTCACATTGCTAGCAATTTATAATTAGCAATAAATGTTATCTTACAGATAATGTTTATTTATAAAGTTTAAACAAAATTTAATCGAGCTATTTATTTTTGGTTAAAATGTAAACTATATTCGAGTCACACTGATCTAAATTACTCAAAATCGGGGAAAATGAGCGAAAAAATTTATTTAACTGATTAATAATTTGTTTATAAATTCACTCAAAATATAGACATTTTTTAATAACGTTGTATTAGTAAAAACATTTTATGAATGTGATAAAAATTGTATAACATTCTTTATAATAGGAATTCACGCTGACTAAAATGGAAAATATATCTGTAATGCTGTTTAAAATCAATACGCAAATTGGATATTAAAATGTAATGTAATTGAGAATTTTCTTTCATTTTACAATAAAAAAGAACTTCAATTGTGCTTGTTATCTGCCAATTTGCATTTTATTTATTTCAAACTATTTTGCAAAGGACTTTATATAAAATGTTTATCTCTAGGGACAACTAGTCGGGAATTAGTTTAACATTATATTATGGATCATTACTAACCAAATAAAGCATTATTTAAACAAAAATTTATAGTTTCATTTTTTTTCTCGGTAACGTATACACATACAGGGCTTACGAACAAGAAATAAAACTTCGATTCAAGAACATTTGTACTCTGATAGTTTTTGAATCTTCTTCGGTTATTTAAAAACGCGGATTGGATATTAAAATAAAATTGCTGATTGCGCTAAAATCGTTGAAAGTTAAAAAATATAATATAATGACGCACTTTCTACGAGAATTTTCTTCCAGTTTGAAAATATTAATAATTTAAAAAAAATTTTATATTAATAATTCATTGAAAATTAATTTAATAATAAACTGCGAGTTGTTGCATTTAAATTTAAAAAACTTGAACTGTACTTGTTATCTGTCGATTTGTGTTGCAATTTATTCATTTCGAACTATTTTGCAAATGGCTTTATATGAAATGTTCATCTCTAGGGACAACTAGTTGAAGTCGGGAACTAGTTTAACATTCTGGATCACCAATAATTAAATAAAGCATTATTTAACTAAAAATTTATACTTTAAATCCGTTTCTTGGGAATGTATACACATAGAGGGCATAGGAACAACTAATAAAAGTTTAATTTAAGATTATTAGTATGTAGTTTGATAGTATTAGAATATTCATTGGTTATTTGAAAAACGCGGATTGGATATTAAAATAAAATTGTTCGATTGCGCTAAAATCGTTAATATAATAGTTAAAAAAATATAATTGTATGTGATGAAGGACCCATGCATTCTGCGAGAAAAATATTGATAATTCATTAAAATTTAATTTAATAATAAACTGCGAGTTGTTGCATTTTAACTTAAAAAACTTGTTATCTGCCGATTTGTGTTGCAATTCATTCATTTCAAACTATTTTGCAAATGGCTTTATATGAAATGTTCATCTCTAGGGACAACTAGTTGAAGTCGGGAACTAGTTTAACATTGTGGATCACCACTAACTAAATAAAGCTTTATTTAAACAAAAACAAAAAACATAGCGGGCATACGAACAAACAATAAAACTTATATAGTATTAGAATATTGTTCAGTTATTTAAAAAATAAATAATTACCTTAAATATCTTTTAATTGGCGGATTTAATGTCCAGTTTCATTATGTGGTCAAATATTATATTATAATTAGATATAAAGTTAGTGGGTGATTATTTTAAAAGGCTAGTTTGGGTTTGATTAATAAAGTGCATTATACAATATGTATTTTGATTGGTATATTTTGCAAAATAATAAGAAGGAAGCAAAAGGTTGTATTCCATATCAATGTTTTTGCAAAATAATAAACTATTACTAATTTATTAATTGATAAACTAGCATATTGTTTATTAAAAATGACACAAAATGATAAATAGACACGCGTATAGTGAAATTTGAATTATTTACGTTGATATTGATTGGTTTATTTTTCAGTCGATTTAAAATTTGTAGTGTAAAAATAAATTTTTATGATCATTTGTTTAAAAAACGTTCCAGTTTAAAACGAATGAATTTATTTCGAAATACAACACATTGAAAATGACGTGTGTGTAATATGGCGTGCAGTATATAGTATAGTAGAAGCAAGTATTAAAACAAATTCGATTGCATAATTCATAAATGAATTTAAAATGATTAAATTGCGTATCGATGCATTCGATTAATTTACAATGTCCCAACAGCACACACTGTGGGCTTGTTCATTCATACATACGAGCCATACGAGTCGTGGACTCGTAGTCGTACCGTACGACCACCTTTGTATGTTAAACATTTTCCTCATTCTCATTAATACGTCCGTTTATTAATTATATTCACTAGTAAACTACGCCCACACACTCTTCATTATACGGTTTTTAAATAAATAATATTTGTTGCCATTCGGTTGTGGGCAACGTTGGCTGTGCCCACGTCTTTTCTAAGAAAACTAATGGCCGTTTGCTATCGTTTTATCATTTCCAGCTGTTGTGTACCTGAAAAGAACTATTTTAAATCTACGAGTAACATAAGTAACATATGCAAATCAATTATGTCGAACAAAACAGTTAAACAGATATTTGTTTGATTGTTGGCTCATTATGTGTTCAAGTTCAAGGAAGTTGTTAAATTCTAATACGGACATCGAGGTTACATAAATGCAATTAATATTATTTATCATTTCATTTGTTTATATTTCTGCTCTATCTAGACTACACACATATTATATCCTATTATATATTAAATATATTTAATTTTATCAACAATTTGTTACAACAACAAAATTTTCTGATATTCGAGTATTGTTATTCTCAATTATTTCAAATATTATATATTATTACATATTTATTTTCTCTAATAGTTTACATACATAACAATAATATTATTAATACAATTTTTATAGAAAACAAAAAAATCATTAATGTTTATCATCAAAGGTCTCAAAATTTTAAAGAAGCCTAGAAATTATAATTATCATTATCATACTAACAGAATACTTACTTAGAAAATAAAAAATATACCTATTTATATTATATTTTATATTTGTAAATAGCATTCTACTTAAATTATAGATTTTTTGTAGAAAAAAATGTGTGAATCCAAAACATGTTGAAGGAAATGCTTCATTTCAAGGCTTTTGCTATTTAAATATAAGTATCATTGTATAACTTTAAAATATCTTCAAAATAAATAATACAGATTTTATAATCCATAGGATAAAATATACAGATATACAGTTTAAAAAAATGTATTAACAATACATAACATTTTAAATTTTCTACTCTACACAAAATTAAAATAACTTTAATATATCAACTTTTGTTAATAAGAACGCATGCGTTAACAATTGGGGATTTTGATACCATATTTGTTCTTTATTTTTTTTATATAAAAATCGAATTTAGTTCTTGCATTCACCTTTTGTACATGCAAATTTATTTGACTCAGTAGATGAATTCAATTCAATCCACCATTCAACAAATTATTTAAAAACCTCGAAAGAGCATCCCCTCTACGAGTTTCTAATGACTGTATTTCGATTAATGTTATCATTTTTCTACTGAATTATTATAAAAATGAACTGGAATATATTAAATATAAGCACACTATAATTTGTATTGCAATAAATAGAATAATGAACACGTAATTGTTTTGACAATACAAATGCGAATTTTTGTATAAAATATAACAATTAAAAAGTTTCACAACATCCGAGTGAAAAATGCAGCATTTTGTTTTTAACGATGCAAATTTATAAATCTCCAGACATTAATTAAAACTATTCAAACAAATTAGATCTAATTTCGCGCGTAGAAATTTGCAGCATATCACACAGTATTGTTTCATTTAAAAAGGTGTATGGGAAAATTGTGACAGGATTATAAATTTCCAGTTTACTGCTACTTTATTTACTGGTAAATTGTGACAAACGAAGCGTTTTTTGGCATTCGGCGAAAAAAAAAATGAAAAACATTTTTCCTCCTCCGGCAGCGCTGCTCTGGGCACGAAAAGTACAATTAATTATGAACTTTGCATGAAATTAAATAGTAGGTGTGCCAAAGACACGCTCCAAACATTTCAGATTTATTTCTTCATGTATAAACTTGTGGTGTATTTAAATGAAGTTTTTGTTCGGTTCGAATTTCGTAACAGATTTGATTGAATGCGTATGGTACACCTAGAGCACGAAGCTGATTCTAATCATCAATCAACAAAAAAGGCAAATAAACAATGCAGCGCAATGTTTAGATAAAATATTAATCAATTAACATTTTTTTATGAAATAATCAGGCTGCATTAAAGCCGCTGATTGGTATCTGCTAAATGCGATAGCGATTGCGGTTTTTATTTCATTTAATCAATTAAATAATGATGTAAACATTGTTGTTGTTGTTGTTGTTGTTTTCCACTGAAATTATCAATACTACCGAGTGATAACGGCATAAAAATTGTTTGAATTGATTTTGAAATTCCATGAAAATACCTCATTTATTGTTACAATATATTTTTACATTAGAAAAAACGAAGTAAGCTTCAGACATTTTTCAATAAATTACATTTTCTAACTTGATAAGCCAAAGTGGCAATAAATCTTTAGCTTGACGAGCTAAATACCAGAAAATTTTCATAAAAAGCAAATGAAGTAATTGCTACTCAACGTTTATTTCCATTTCTGAAAAAAAACTACTGTATATTTTAAGCTAAAAAGTTTTCTAAATTCGGGGTGCACATTAGAATCGAAGGAGTATTAGATTTGGAATCAAACTATAATTTATCCGATGTTATTATTTTTGTGATTTAAACTATTGAAACATCCATCTCGCTCTGTTTTTTTTGTCAGGCCACGTCTTACATAAAATTGAGATTTTATTGATGAAAGCTCTGCACTAAAAAATTTATTTATTAGGTATTTAAATTTGAAGAAAACCTTTTTTTTAAAGACTCATAAATTGGGGTGCGCATTAGATTCAGTGGCGTCCTACAATCGGATTTATACAGTAATTTTATTGTTGTTCCAAATAATACTAACTCTCCTGTGGGGTTTCATATTCGATATTAAATAATTTAACATGTTGTGATAAAAACAATCTATTTATATTAAATAGATCATGAAATTATATATTCGCTATTCGAATACATTTATTTTCAAATGTAAATGATACATAAGTATTTTGCAATATCAATCAGAGAGTAAACGAAAACATATGCAACAGGAAAAATGTATCAAAATATGTTCTATAATTCCTATCGCACAAATGAATGAAGTAACTGATATATTTAGCTATCAGAAGTGATAAGGTGCATTAAATAACATTCCGAAACAACAATAAAACATTTGTCTCGTGGTTACGTGGAATTAGGCACGTTAACTGGTGAAGACATCACATGTTTTAGTGGCGTCTGTTTGTAAAACAGATTTCAGCGTTCTTAAACAATAATTGAACATACACAAAATTTCATTCAAGGTGTAAGTACATAGGAAAATGCAATCACAAACAGGGTTTTATTTGGACGTGCACGGGCTCTAGGCAAAATGAGACTCTTTACAAATTTTGCAGCTTAACAATAATACTCTTACACGTTTGAATTAAAATTCCATTAAATTTACATTTAGTATTACGCTACAAATAAGGACGTGAAATGTAGACTGTTTTGTCTCAATTTTTAAGCATGTTTTAAAAAGTTTTCTGACATATTTATGATAAGATTTTTTCTATAACTTTTTGTTGTCTTTAAAAATATTTGCTACTACCTCTTATGCATTAAGCATAAATAATTAATTAAAAACACTTTGGTTTAATTTAAATAAAGTCTATGCGTATTTCGGCGATACAGCCCTCAACGGGTCTAATCTATAAACAACAAGAAACAGACTATTTATATGATTTAGCGAGGTTTACCAAGATATATTCGGAGAAGTGAAGTAAACTAAATAGGTAGTATATCAAAGACCTTATACTAAAATTATTCGCGAGTAGGTACAAATTGTTATATTTAATTCTTAATATTATCATTTCTGACTGAGGTTCCTTTGATAATGTTTTACTTTTACTTTACTTTTGAGTTTCTTAAAGACATTTTTTGCGTTTTTCTTTCGATACTTATTTGATGTATGCTATTTTCGTTTTTTATCGAGGATTTTTGTAAATAAACCATCCTAATTTCAATTATTTATATAAAATATAGTAGAACAAATATTGTACAGTCAATTTAATTATTATTGTTATTATTATTAATTAAATATAAGACAATTTAAGATTCTAAATATAAAATTGTTCGATTTTTCATATAATTTTTTTACTGGAGCATCAAATTATCCAATGACCAGCTCGGAAAACTAGATGATGCGTTTTCGGATATATTCCTTTTGACTAATAGGAGCTTGGACAACAAATTAACGGCGACGACACATAATTGAAAATTTGTTATTTGTAACTTGTTTTGTTCATTTAGAGCAGAGGTCGCCAAAGTGGTCTATATAGACCCCCAGGGGTCTATTTGACCAAGACGGGGGTCGATGTGAGCCCGGGGGTCAATTGGGGGTCGAAGGAATATCAATTCTCAATATGCAAA
>JARJDW010023078.1:0-23628 GCA_030264715.1 Adinopsis sp. GC000173 | reverse complement strand
AACAGTTAATTTTGGAGAAAATTGCGCATTTTTCATAATACAGCCTTTAAGCTTTCACAATCTCCCCCTTACCCCAGCCTTAATTTGTTATATTGAAGTTTTACTGTACTGTGTGCATTTATTTTCATTACATAAAATGTTGCAATAGTAGAGAAACATGAAACATTTTCTTATTGTGCAATTTGATCTTCATCATAGTTAAATCTAAATTTTTAAGATTTTTTAATGCCATGAATATTACACTAGTCTATGGTCAGATTTTTTACTGAAACAGTTAATTTTGGAGAAAATTGCGCATTTTTCATAATACAGCCTTTAAGCTTTAACAAACTCCCCCTTACACCCGCCTTAATTTGTTATATTGAAGTTTTACTGTATTGTGTGCATATTCATTGCATAAAATGTTACTATGTATATAGAAACATGAAACATTTTATTATTGTGCAATTTGATCTAATATAGTGCATATCAATTGTCAAAGACTATTTATAATTGGAACAAATTTGAATAAAATGTGATGCGACGCAGGTTGTGTGTGTGTGTGTGTGGACAATCTATAAATAACCATATAAATTGCAATTTTACTAAAACGTATATTATAAATATCATCTCAAAAACATTTTTTTCATAAAAATAAAATCATCAATCAATCGCTATAGTAGACTTCACTTAAATATGAAAAAATAAATTACAACTAAATATAAAAACTCAATTTGTATCACACGACGACACAAACAATACATGATCATTTTTTTTTTGGTTGACACAAATATGTAACTAAAGGTATGTGAAGAAGAAAAAAAATCATCGAAATTATGATTTATTGATGACGAACGTGGGGCTAATCTATCGATTTATTAATGCGTCCATTACTTATGCATGTTAAGACACAGTAACATCATAATCGTTTCATTATTAATGCGGCATTGGTCGGAAAAATTTGGTATACAATGATTTTTTAATTATGCCTTTTCACAGAATAAAAAAATATACTACTAATTAATTATTAATTCTTCTCGTGAAACAACATTAAACCTAATATTTTTCTCTCCACTGACGTATTAACGATTTAACTGTAATAATTAATTTTCTGATAAAATACATATTTATTAATACGTTGCTAATTAACTGTAAAATTAAAATTTTGTCATAAATGGTATGACAAATCAGCATAATTGTAAGGTCTCTCTTTTAGTTTAGCTTTCATTCATTTTAAACATTATCACGCTCGTCAATGTCAATAATTTTTGTTCAGAACAAGACTCCTGGCTTTGGGAATCATTCAATTAATATTTTTGTTAATATTTTGTACAATTACATCACACTGCAAAGTTATGAAATGTTGAGTTAATCAAAATTTGTTTGACCTTGTGTAAAATATTGTTCCATCTCTAATTAGTAAAATTGCATAATATTCGGCAAGTTTAAAGTCTAATTACGTGGAATATTAATCAAAATATACTGTATTTTTTTCAGTTTGTTTTGTTGATTTGTTGAATTTGCCCCCTCAAGGTTTTAAATGCTTCAGTTGGTGCAAAAAGATTTGTAAATATAATTCTGAATATTTTTTTGTAAAACTTTTGAAAAAAATCCATTTTGCAACCTTAAATTTTACGATATTAACAATTCAATTCGCTTAAACTAAATTTAAAATCAATTTTAATGAATTCAACTTAATTATAGTTAAATCGCTCGTAGACAATTGCATAAAAATTATAAATAAATAAATTCTACTATAATATAACAAAACAATAAAAACGTCCATCACAATAAGCATTATATGTAAAAACGCAATAAAAATGCCATTTCATTAATGTGATAATTATAAATTAATGTGTATGTTGCATTTTATTAATCGACTGTAGAAAATCGTCGGTGCTATTATAAAAATTAAGACGTTTATTATATCTCAATCTCAAGAAAGTATCAACCCTGAATTATTTCTATTAGTAATTAAACAGTAATATAATAAAATGCGCCACTCTCTTATCCATTCTCCTACACACATAATACAAAACAAACATAGACTGCAAGTGAATTGTATGTATGTATGTATGTATGTATGTATGTATTAATCATAATAAAAGTGCATATATGTATAATTAATTGTGAATTGAAAAACAAGGACGACGCAAACACACGCATGTTTATTGTATGATGTTGTGTTTTGGCGCAATTTCGTCCTAACAACACGTACGCGCATCATTTTCTGATACCGGAGGACGCTGTTTTAAACAAATTACATACAACAAAGAGTAAACAATTATTTTTTTGTTTGTTGTGTATGTGTAGCAGCAGCGCATCGATATATTCAACAGCGTCAAACTTAAAACTATACACCACCTAATTGATTATGCAAATTCAAATCGATATTTTAAAGTTTTAATTTGTTTCGTTTCTTTCACAAAAAACTTGTTATTTCGTTGCCTTAACTCAATAATAATTGGAAAACAAAAAATGAGTTTTAACCAACTAATACACTTTTAGGAAATATATAAAAAATTCTCAAACATTTTTTGCACACAAAATTTAGTTTATTTTGCATTGAAGATTCATTGAGTAAAAATATACACCAATGAATCAACTTTAAGTCTTAGTCTACATCAATTAATACACTTTTATAGTGAGCTATTTAAATTTATCATCAAACATCAAAGTTTTAATTTGTTTTTTTTATTACAAATATTTCCATATTAATTGGACTGGTTTCACAATAAAAATTTTGTGTTTTAACTAATATACTTTTAAGAAAAGCGTAAACTTCACCTTTTTATAGTGATTTATTTAAAATTATCATCAACCCTTTTTCCTTTTCACCCCTAACATTTTTTGTGTTGTAGCCAGCAACATTCAAACAATTCCCCCTTTTTATTTGCATTCCAGAAAAATTTTGGTTGCCACGCACAATTTCGTAATAGTTTAAATGCGGCAAACTATTTAATCACGTCGCTAATAAATAAAGTTTTAATTACGTTAAAAACAATTTTGGTGTTATTAATTTTCCCACCAACACAGCTTATTATTATAAATGCGATGTTTACAAAATCTAAAAATATGGTCTGTCTGCGATCAAACATGTTTTTTCAAAGTCACCATCATCGCAATTAAATAATTAACAATTTCCAATTAATATACATATCGATAGGTAGTAGGTAAAGTCCATCAACCCCCGATGCGCTTCAAGTTGTTGTAAAATATACAATATTCGCATGTAACAAACCATAAAACTCAATAATAATAATAATAATAACAAGTAATTCTTCTTTCTCTCGCTATTATATTCTTTCTAACAGCAGCAGCAAAGAACAACAACGCGCGCTCCTTGTGTGTGTGGAATTAAAATTCACAGCCAGCAAAGCCAACTTGACTAACGGTACATTTCAAAATAATTAGATACGACGAAAAAATTCAAACACACACACAATACTACAACAAGAATTGAAGAGAATCAACGCCAACTCTTTCGTCGGCTAATTATAGCGAGCACGAAATAATGAATTAAGCAAATAGATAGATTTTTTTTTATGTCGCATCGTTATTTGTACCTGGCTGCGATAGTAACTATATCATAATTACAATAACAAACAAATTAATAAACGAACATCGAATTGCGCCATCATATCAATCATTGACGATTTTCGTGTTTGTGTTGTTGTGTTTATTAATTGTGAGCCAGCGCAATTAATATTTAGATTGAGAATTTTGCGTTTCGTGCAAATAAAAATAGATTTGAGTAGGTCATGTTCATTGGCCAATACAACTCAAGCATTTTTAAGTTTAATACGCGGCTTTTTTTTAATATGTTCGGCGTATTTTTAAATCAAACATAACCTAGAAAATATGTCAGTTAATTTGAATGAAGTTCCCTCGTCGTCGACTGACTCTATACCGTTTCGTTATATAAAAAAATGAGCTTATATTCTATTTTTACCTTACAACGAGATTGTTTTAAATTTGAAAGGATGCTGTGCTCGAGATTTAATTCATTAAGCGTAACGACAACGTATTGTTTCTTATAATTTTTCTAAACAAACTGCCGTATTAAAAATATGCAGCGTTATATTTAGTGGAGCGAGTGCCGGTTCTCTACAATATGAAATGTTTAAATAAATTATAAAACTCACCAATTGAATTTCTCGTATGTAAATGTGAGACTTTGAACTGGGTTGTGTTTATTGTTCCTATTGGATTTAGATGGTTGAATTGCGTATCACAAGCACATGTAGCCACTTATTTGACGTTGAAACAGTCAACATGCCAGACGCGACACGATGGAACGACACACAGTATTTCTAAAACGGTCTTTTTCCACCAATCGGAATCAAGCACAGGAAAGTGGCGTGATCTGACGTCATCGTTGCGCGATTGTACGAACAACAGATCAATATTTTCAAATTTAGGAATTTATTCAATAATTTTCCATCAATTTGTTATTGTTTTTCTATTCTATGCGGAATTGTGCATTCGATTTGCTGAAATAGAATAATAATCGGTTAGTACATTTCGCTTTGGCTTTGAGTGATACCAATGACTTAACCTACAATTTATCAACTATTGTGGTCGTATTCACACACCGCCTATTTTCTTTTATCTCTAACATATATAGTTTAATTCATTTTCAATAATCTGCTGCTTATTTTAGCTATTTCATAAACGGTACAATTAGATAAATTTAATAATTTTGTACACTTTCTAATTTTGAATTCGAAAGCAACGGTTTTGTTAGAATTGATTGAATGGGTACTGCCATCTGTCAGAATAGAGTTGGATTGGACTTATTTGAAGTATCTGTTTTGTCTGTTAGGGGGCTTACTTTAACATAACTTAACACAATTTCCACAATTTTATATTTAATTACTTGACTGAGTTTAACACTAAACAGAAATTTACAATAATAAAGATGTAAATTCTATTCTATCTATATTTTTTCATGAGATTTTTCTAATATGGCTGCGTTCTCTGTGCACATTTAATGCATAGATTGCTTTTGGTGTAACTAATGTAACAACTAAGGGCAACTAAGGCGTGTTAATGCCCGCATTGAGTGAATCGATACGAATCTTTATGCAACCCACATATATAATGCATCCAATGTTACGCAGCCTTTGTCAAGCGAAACATAACTGAACATAACCTCACATTATAAACCGCCAAAAGTTGTTAATCTGTAATTTTGAAATATTAGTCGTTTGTTCGAAAAATGGTTTTGTGGGTGGATAAATATCGTCCAAAAGATTTATCAAGCTTGGACTATCATCTGGAACAAGCTAAAAATCTGAAGAAGTTAACACAACATGGAGACTTTCCACATTTATTAATTTACGGACCGCAAGGGGCCGGTAAAAAAACAAGAATTATGTGTCTGTTGAAGGAGCTTTATGGCAACGGCGTGGAGCGACTAAGAATGGAAGAAATGCAATTTACAACACCTTCTAATAAGAAAGTCGATGTTAAAACAATTAGCAGCAATTATCATATCGAAATTAATCCATCACAGGCTGGAATTTATGATCGAATTGTAATAATGGAATTAATTAAGAATGTGGCACAAAATCAACAATTGGACGCAACCGGTCAACGAGAATTCAAAGTCATTGTTTTAGTAGACGTCGATGAACTTACTAAAGACGCCCAGCACGCTCTAAGACGCACAATGGAGAAATACGTTGCGAATTGTAGATTAATTTTATGTTGCACTTCAATTTCACGTGTAACACCAGCCATCCGCAGTCGTTGTTTAAGCATTCGAGTGTCAGCACCATCAAAAGAAACGATAGTTAACATATTAAATAATGTTGCAAAGAAGGAATCGATTAATTTACCGGAGGAATTAGCAGAACGCATTGCAACCAGCTCTGATCAAAACCTTCGAAGAGCACTGTTATTGTTGGAGGCTAGCAAAGCTAAAAAATATCCGTTTGCACCAGATCAAGCATTGCCTGAACCTCAATGGTTACTGTACATTCGAGAAATGGCCAAGAAAATACTGGAGGAACAATCTGTACAACGCTTAACAGAAGTGCGTAACTGTTTGTACGAATTAATCACTCACGCAATACCATCTAAGATGATAATGAAAGTATTACTTGATGAATTGTTGAAAAAGTGCGATACGGATATGAAAATGCAAGTGATTGAAGCGGCTGGATATTACGAACATAGAATGTTGATTGGCCAGAAGGAGATATTTCACTTTGAAGCATTTGTTGCAAAGTTCATGTATTTGTATAAGAAGTACCTTGAAGATGCCTTCGGTGACGCATTCTGATTATAACCAAGTACATGTATTCTTAAATAATACGTCCTAACTAATTTTTAAGCTACTTTTTTTTAAACTTTTTGAATATTGTTGTGTTTAGTCAGCAGTGAATATTCTATGAGATAATTTGTTCAAAAGTTGTTGGATATATTTTTGTGATTAAATTTGTAAGTGGAACTTTAATGAGTTATATTTACTTTTTTCCAAAATCTTTTTCTGTCTTACATTTTCATATTCCTGTAAAATTTTACATCATATTGCTGATCTTAACAATATTGATACAGCATATTTACATTAAATTAAGTATAGTTGTAGTAATTCTTATAGAAGATTTTAAATTAAACTTCAGTTTTATCACGTGGCATATCAAAGCTCAAATCTGCTATAATATATGATGCTCCTGCCCATAACGCGGTACATAAATCCAAATCGCGTGGATTTTCAACGCTAAGCGTATCAGCTTCTGTATGATGATACCAGAAATATCTTTCATTTTGATTTAAAAGACTAGCCATAGGTATTTTACGGTCTCTAAATACGGCAATGTCCGAACCGACAGCTTCACTTCGCTTTACATTTGTGGTATTTATTGCAGTAAATAATCTGAAAGCAATGAGTTGTGTAAATTTTGATTATAGAATTTATTGTAATGTTTTTATTTTTTAGCATGCGAGCATTGTGAGCTGAAGAGCTACCACTGGCACGAGAATTGGTCAAATGCAAAAAAACTTACTTCATAATTTCTTTGACGATACAATAAGAGTCATGATTTCCAGCAAACTCAAGCCCGAGTGGTGTGAATGTTCCTAAAAATTTATTAATCAGTTTATAAAAATTAATAATTATCGAAAAAATACCTTCATCAGATTCCATTATAAAATTAATATCATCATCTTTATGTTCTTTGGCATATTGAAAAGCACCAACAAGTCCTACTTCTTCAGCAGTCCACAGTACAGCTCTAAAATGATTACACATACATATATTAAATTTTCAGAATGTTATTCAACAAAAACCGTAGAGTGCGTCGTGGTATCAAGTTCATCCTTTTAAGAATAGCCAGTGAGTTCCAGCTTAGAAACGCGCCAGCGCCGTCATCCATAGCACCATCGCCAACATCCCAACTGTCCAGATGTGCAGAAACGATCACAGTTGTAGTCTTTTTATCTCTTCCAGGGATATCCACCACTGTATTTCTCGATACACGATTTGGCAAATCTTTGTCGAGCATTATTAATTTGACTGTAACTGTTTCGTTATGTTTGTAGCGTCTGTAAAACATTTTTGCATCTTCAACTGATATGCAAGCTGTTGGTATCTTATAGTTGCCTGCATAATCTTGAAAACCTAGAAGAAATAAACATAAAAGTAATACAAAAAACGTTCGATAAAAATCAACATTCGATATAAGGTAAACGTGTGGGCCAGCTTGAAATAAAACCGCATAGGTTTATAGCCGATTATAGGTACGTTTACCTTAATTAACTTTTCCAGTTTTTGTCATTCGATTAATGAACCTTTGAATTTATTATTTACTAGAATAAACAATTTCTTCATTATTGGAAAGTAGTTTTAAAATTGGACAAAACAGAGTTTTATTTATTATTTTATAGGTTTAAAATATTTATTTTTTGTTACTTTCTCAAATAACTAATTTTCATACTTTTCAAGCGTTCAATGAACAAGACTTAATTTGATGTAGGTTTATACAATACCTGTATGTGGTGTTCTAAGTGAAAATGGTGTAATTGAGCGTACTAAAGTCGCTACAGCTCCATATTGTGCCGCTTTGGTGGCAGCATCGCGCCGATAAACGGCACTGGTTCCATAATCAACGTATTTTTGATTAAACACTACAATTTTATTTTTTACCTTAAATGTATAATATATAATATAGATTAATTATGTTTAATATATTACATTTAAAGTACCCGGTCATGTATTTGATCTAATTCGTCAAATGATCGTACAGCAACTATTTCAGCCGTTATGCCTTCTTGGGGAGTTGCAACGCTGGAACCCAAACCGAGAAGGGGTACGTTTTGACGATGCGGGGTTATCATTTCTGCAGATTCATAGCCTCTAAAACAATATTCAATTTAAGTTTATGAAGAAATTTTAACGTGGTAGCTTTTCAATTTTTAATCCTCCTGCACAAAGCTATAAATAATCATAATCGACCGAAGCCCACATCTCCTGATCGTCTACATCAAATATTTGCACATTTTTTAAGTGGAAAATTAGTCAAAAAAGATTTAAGTAAATACTGCATTACATATTTTATGTTATCTCGGTTTATAGATTGAATTGCAATTATATGATGTTGCCAGCCAAGATTAGAGACTGTAAGAATAATTTTTATATGTGCAGCAAATATTATAGAATAATGATAATGTATTGGAAAGCATGTCCTCTTAGTCTAGTGGTATACTGTTGGTTTATTCCGTAACTTTATTTTTATACAAATTTTCGAAACATTGTATAAGAAGATACATTGCAGATAAAAATAAGCACAATGAAATAATATGTGAATAATTTATAAATTCTAAGATGTTTGCTGTGTTCACTTGTTGCATCACGATATTTATTCTTTCCTGCTGAATAGAAATATTTTTTAACTTTTTAACTTTTATATTTCTGCAAAGCCGAATCATGTTTTATTTATAATTTGTGCTGTAATCAAAAGTTCCCCAAGAAAAAATGAATAGTTGATTTCTATTAAACTTTCATACCTTTTCCAAGCGTCTACATTCACAGTTTCGCCATGTGCAGACAAACCATGAACTTTTGATAACTCCAACATGTAATCAATTGCATTTTCCAAATTCTTACTTCCAATGATACGGCTTCCAAATTGGTCGATAAACTTACTCAATTCCGTATATGTCGAATTCGCCGATCTGCCATTAATTACTTCAGCAATTATTTTATCAACAATGCCCTGATAGCCGGCAATCTCTTGCTTTACATTGGGACTCAATTTACAATCGTCCACTTCATTATCTTTAACGCTTGCATTGATGCATGTCAACACCAAACAACAAATGACAATGAAACTGTAATAGTACCGCATTCTTGTGTCGATCTAAACGTAATACTGATGGATTTCAATTGCAAGTTCTCTGAACTTTCATTTCCCTTTTCATCGCATCGTATCAAAAATTTTAGCTGCTTGTTGTTGATTTGTAATTTTGTTATCAATTGTTTGTTTTTGAGCGCTTATTGAAGATTAAATATTATTTCGTGCCAATCAAATATACTTAAACTATTTTTAATTTTCATTTCAATTTAATTATTTGTATTTTCATGACATCCTTGTTTTCAGAGAAGTGCAATTATGTTCAACAATACCTACGGAAATTCAACTAAATAAAACAATTAATTTTAAAAATATGACTTTATTTACATTGCCAAACTGTTTATGTTTATTTGTACGCAATGCTTATCATTATTTAAGTTTAAATAAAAGTGCATACAAGTAGAAACTGTTGTAAATATTTAGTCGGAATTTTTTAAGCGCACCATCTAGCGTAAAACATTCACACGAATAATTCAATGCCAGTAGCTGTCAGGTAAGGTAGAAAACTGTTGGTGGTTTTACATGTGAATAGTCAATGTCAGTTAGTGTCAAAGATAAATTTCAGGCCTTTTAACAATAGATTTACAAAAAAGAAATTGATCAGATTGTGGTTCAAATTAAGGCACTTGTACTAATGTAGTTAATATTATCGGTAATGCAACATATTATTCTAAACAAGTTTCACAAATACGAGAAAAGCGATTACAAGGTTGTTTGTTGACAGATTAAACAAATTTTGTTAGTATTAGTGTTACTTAAGCTTATCAATGGCTTTTGTATGCAATCAGAAGCAGAAACGAGGCAATTTTCGATCATAACAAGAAAATTTAGTGAATTTGCATGATTGGTAGTAATATACATTAATGCGTCATTACATTTTAATAAACAACAAATTATGCCTACTTATTAGCTTGATGGCCTGTGTTTATGATTCATGCCAAAAAGTTGAATGCAACGATAATGTATTAATTTGTGGTGGTTGGTTTTAGGTAAATGTACGTATAATGTAAGTTGTGAGGATCCGTAAACGTGACCCAAGATGTATTTATTGTTTCTCGCACTTGGTTTTGTTATACAACGAATTAATGCTGATATATTAGCCTTATCATATGTAAGTGCATTTCATTATTATGGATGAGATAAACGTTTTTAATATTAAATTATTATTTTAGCATGACCATTTCATCGAGGAAGAGTTTCGAGATCTGCCATCGACATTCGGAAATGGTCTACCATATGAAGGTATGCATGGAATGTTGCAATATGCATCGCCTGCTGAAGCGTGCAATTCGATTGCAAAGGCACCATCGCTCGACTCAAATCCAACTGGAAAATGGATTGTAATCATTGCCAGATATAATTGTTCGTTCGAACGAAAGGTGCGGATGGCACAGGAGGCAAACTATGACGCCGTCATTGTACATAACGTTAAATCAGACTATTTAGAACAGATGTCCGCCAAGAATTCGTCTGGAATTCATATACCCTCTGTGTTTGTCGGCGAAAGTACAGGAATGCTGCTGAAGGAGATCTATACGAAAGCGGACTATTTTATTATAATTAATTCTGAAGCGCCGTTTAATATTAACACACATCTATTGCTTCCATTCGTTATCGTTGTTGGTGTTTGTTTTTTAGTGATGATGGTTTTTATGGTAAGTAAAATAATATCTTCGTCCATAAAAATACTCATATATTATATGTAATAAAAATATTAAATAGCCACAATCACACAGATAAGGCGATTACTATATAATTTTAATTGCTAAATAATACGAATTTTATTTGCATACTTCTTAGTGATAATCGAGCGTGATAAAAATCCTTAAATGATAATAATTTGTTATTCATGCTGTGTGCAGCTGTAAAAGATCGAGTTACTTTCCAATAGGAATCCAACTAGATGTAACATGCAAGAAATTCTAATAAAAATGCGCAAAATAATAAATGTAATAAAAGTAGCTCACGCAAAACCATTAAAAATTTGTGGTTGTTCTAGAAATACCAGATTTGAAAGTCAAATTTTGTCCGAAAATGCTGATTTGTTTATTACACTTATTTGTTTTTCGCCCATCATAAAAATATACATACAGCATAAACTTATCAGTTCAACTTCACATAATTAGCATTTATTATAATTGTTACAATTCCTAAATAGATTGCTATACATATACAAACAACGTCGTATTATTTACGTCTAATGAGTATTTCGCAATTGCTTCCAATACTATCAATGATATTCAAAACCATGTATATTTGTTGACCTAATTTATGCGCAATAGAATATCATCACAAGCAAAAATCATTTTTGTTTATCTTTTCAACAGGTTGCAAAATGCATAAGAGATAGGAGGCGACAACGACGCGAACGCTTAACGTCATCTTCATTAAACAAGATTCCAACATGTAAATTTCAAAAGGGCGACCCATACGAGACGTGTGCCATTTGTTTGGACGATTACGTGGAGGGCGAAAAGCTACGGGTTTTACCTTGCGCTCATGGTAAGTACATTTGTTGATGTGTATAATTGTTTTGTCGATAATTAACACCGTTTTAAATGGGGCCAACGAAATTATCAAAACATCAAACTAATACATGTCAATTTCCAATAAGAAAGATTTATCATTTCTATTATTTATTTACAACATTAATTAATCATATTGCATTATACAGGGTGGTCAATTTACACTTGTCTCTTTGTTCT
The DNA here is from genome assembly GCA_030264715.1 of Adinopsis sp. GC000173. Lineage (NCBI taxonomy): Eukaryota > Metazoa > Arthropoda > Insecta > Coleoptera > Staphylinidae > Adinopsis > Adinopsis sp. GC000173. Next base: position 11,585 of record JARJDW010023078.1, on the reverse strand, counting down.
GCAGATGTAAAGCGTATAATTAAATTAGGTCCACTTAATTGGCCTCATTGAATTTACAAACAACGATCAACTCAACAGCTACAATATAACAAAATATGCGTTTAAAAAGGGATTTAGAACTATAATAGTAAAATCAGATAAGAATTTAATTAAATTTTTTAATTGGTCATTAAAACAAATTAAAAAACATTTTGAATAATTTTAAATTACCCATAAAAACACTATATTAAACTATATTAATTATAAATTTGTCGTATCAGGAGTGTTTTATTTTTATATTAGATGTCAGCAACCTCAACTGTTGATACGGGTTTAAAACATAAAGTTTGAGTGTAAATAAGCTTTTATATGTAGAGTTTAAAGGACGCACATTTAAGGAAAGTCGTTGTGTACACCGATAGGTATCTTTAGATTCACAGGCGTATCTGACTTTTTTAGGAGACATACAGACGCCGACTTATCTACCCTACCAATTACTTTTTTTATCTTTTTAAACGATATTGACTTAAGATACTTCACAAAGGGATAGAGACAGTTAAACTTTTTTGGACATTTAAACTCACTGGTGCTCATTGGTGCTCATTGGTGCGCATTTGGTACTGGTGCTCAATTGGTGCTCATGGTGCTCAATGATGCTAACTGGTGCTCACTGGTGTTTATTTTTGCTCATGGTGCTCATTGCTGCTCAATGATGCTTACTGGTGCTCACTGGTGATTATTGTCTATCGTGTTTATCACCACCCTGTATAGTAAATGCAAATGAAAATGCTAGGAATTAATTTACATATTCATGTTTAAATTGCTAATTTTAATTTGTTTTTGTAGCTTATCACACGAAATGCATTGATCCATGGTTGACGAAGAATCGACGAGTTTGTCCTGTTTGCAAGCGGCGGGTTTTTGCGTACGATGAAACTCGCTATCATGATACGGATAGCGATACGGAAAGCGACGATACGACTCCATTACTAACATCACGTAATCAAGTTACCACCGAAGGCGGAACGTTTGGAGTGGGTGGCGGTGTAGGTGGAGGAGGTGGTGGTGGCGGCGGCGGCCGGGACGGCGGTGAAAATGGCGGTGGTGGACGCGAAGCGGCTCAAGAGGAGAGAGGCTTTATTCGTTCGCTAATTTCTCAATATACGAATTATGGTAACTATATCACGGCGTCGGACGATCATAGTATTAACGGTGAATTGGCGGACGAGAGCGACGTGAGCACCGATTCAACCAGCGATGAGGTGGAGACGCGACCAAGTACATCAAATACACAAAACAATCGCGGATTAATTGTTTAAAATACGCGTTCTCGCTTATTTTTACCTACAAATTAACAATATTAGTTACATATATAAAAATAATATTGATAGCTTATAACTATTATCGACTTTGATATAAATCACGCTGCGTTTGTGACTTTTTATAATTATAATAATCAAATAATAGTATGACTTGCCAAATTACTGGATTTTCATTTGGTGCTGATCTTTATTTTTTTTTATTAACTAGTTTAGTTTTTTTATATTAGAAAAACCAAAGACGTATGCTTAGTCACAACTTTCTTTATGAATCTATATTTTTAATTGATGAATAAATAATGGTGTAATAAGTTATATTCATTCTAATGATGTGATTTATTGTTAGTATAGTAGATGTTAATTATCCTAACTCTATATATTTAATTTTAGTTCAAACCTATTGTTTCTAGTGTAAATAATTAATTACATTATTACTCTTATGTAAATATACAATAATATTAAACATTTATAAAAAACAACATTTATTTGCTTTATGGTATGTTACAGGGTGTCCCAGAATGAAGGAATAGAATTGTGAATAAAACAGGGTATATTTTAGGATAAGCATGCTTATAGACAGTAATTCCTTTTCCAGTCATTTAGGAGACAAAGCAGTGAGTTGTACGATTATGCACAAAACATATTGCCTGTTGTAACAGTCAAAACTGGCGAAAATGGAAAATCTGGTAGCAAGATTTGGTGTTTTGCTCATCATTTAACTTTCTTTGTAACTTGAAAGTTATTACCACACTGGCTTGTAAGTCAATAAAGTTATATTTATTTTCATTGAATACAATCAAACAGAATAGCGCATTTTTGCTAAAAATAAACTTGATTTGTTATTAATCTTTATTTTATTCCAAAATGCATTATTACAATGTTTCATTGATATTACATACTATAAATAAGCATCTGTAAATTGCGATAAACACAATTTATTATCATCAAATTTATTAAGCACATTTTTGTTTAGGTTTATTATCACATTTATAATCTTGAAGGAATTCTTTACTCGATAGCAAAGGTAAATTAATAACGTCTTTATTCAATATTGTCACATCTGGGACTTTTAAATTTGCACATTGTTCTCGAACGCCATAGAACCAGAATTCGCGCATATCCCTTGACGCTGTCTTGTTATCGCCATATTTTACTTGATAGTCTTTAAACGCATCATGTGACAGCTTCAAGCTGATATAGTCAATGAATTTATCATAGAAGTATGATGAATAAGACTAAAATTATACATTAACTGCAGTGTGTTTTTGCAACAAATACCAATTTTACTACCTTATTCGTGCTAACATGATGATCAAACGCCATGCAGTTTGCGGATTTATCGAGAGTATCCTTTGTAGCTTTCGTTAATTTGTCATAGTTAATATGTTTCAGTAATTCATGTGCTACAGCTTTTCCGAGTTTTCCATAAATCGATGCGGCCGATGTTGTTTCATTTAACTTTGATTTGTGAAGAACTGCTAATGGTAGAACCATTTTAAGGTCATGATCTGCCAAAGTGACTTGTGATTTGGTTAACAAATCATTATCGAACCAATCCTGTGCGAATTCTGGATTAAATACGCTATGTATCAGCAATTTTCTATTGAATGCACGAATTTCCAATGATGCATTCAAGAAATTAATTGGATTGAAAGTAATCTATGAATAAAATAGGTTAATCAAATTAGATAAGTAAGTACATTATTTGATTAAAGTTTACATTGTGGTAAAATGTTTCGAGCGCTGAAACATTCATCAGCTTGAATATGTGATGCAAATTATCTTTGGGAGTCAACATGTCTTGTAAAATAAGTGCTTTGTCATTTGCTGGAATATTCAATTTGTTAATGAAATCGTAAGCGGCTGATTGAATTGATTCGGTCAGATTGAGTAAAATTTTCGACATGTTTTTACTCATCTCATTCTTTATGTATATTGCAGATGCTGCCGGTGACAAACTGCAAAATATATCGTTTATAAATATTTAATGCAGAGATTCATAATAAAAGCAACATACTAAGTTTCTATGAATTTCATACACTTTTCCATTCTCGATTGTGGTTCTTTCTTTATTTTCGCCAAATATGCGTGGTAGAAGTTTTCGATATTGTAGTCTAACGAATCGATGTTATCGTAAATCATACGCCACATTAAATAATTGATAATCGTTCTGGAAATAAGAAAAAATGATTTTCTTGGTATATATCTAATTAGAACTAAAATTTTAAGAGTTTTAGCGAGTTGGGATAAATATCAGAATTACACTTTTTATATATAAAGTGATTGTGCTTTTATTCTGCTTCGTCAAACTATTAATTATTGTTGTTGGAAAAATAATTAGCAGCCAAAACATTGGGGTTTTATACTAATTAGAATTTCTTCAAAACTCCTAATTAATTAACCACCGTTTTGTGCTAAAATTCTATTGTTTTTGCTTGAATACATTTGTGATACTTTAGTGCAAAATAGAATGTCGTTGCAAGCCAATCTTCTATATTTGCTTAATTAATTATTTCATACCTGTTGGGTGTATTATCCAACAATTGGAAAACTAAATTCATGTACTGCGTCATGTGTGAATCGTATTCGATCGCTGCATGCTCTGCACCTAAATTGATTTTCAAATAATTCACCCATGGGAAATTCGGGAACATTGTTTGTAATTCTAGCACGCTCTTTAACCCAACATTTCCTTTATCGTTGTCATGATTTTGCAATAAAAAGTCCAATTTTATCTAATAGCAACAGAAATTAATCAATTTTTGTGATTATTTGTAATGAATAATACTCACATGAGCCATAGCAATTTCAAGATTAATAACATTCGAACTCTCCGTCTCTGCATAACTACTTTCAGCACCAAAATACATAAAAATCTCTTTGATTAACTCATAGTACGCATCTACTTTGCTATTGCTAAATCCTTGCAGTAAACTTTTTATCGATACTATTTGATCCGCCGGCATAATCTGAAAAATCATTCACAAAAATAAATCAGTGATTGAATAAGTAACGACAAACATTGATGGTTGGTGTGTCATCATCCTCGTGATCGAATTCAATATTCAGTTTGAATAAGTACAACGGCACTCCGCGTTCGTTCATCTTTAGTATAACATCCTTCCAATTGGGGCTTTTAACATCCGCATCAAATACCGAGCCGGTTAAGATTTCAATCACTTCGCGAGCATGCGTTATACTACAATTATCACGATTTCCTTAAATGTTGCACAGTAATTAAATTATACTAGGAGAGAAAAAAACATAAATTTACTTAAATCCATGCAGGTCTGATAGTAATTTTTCGTGAGTTTTTCGAAATTTGTTTCATTCGCCAATACCGGAGCTTGCAATAGCAGTTTCAAGCGGTCTGTTGGCAGCTCATCGGTCGATTTTGATGTGCCGCATATTATATGATCGTAGAAATTAACGCACGGCTTTACATTTTGATTCGTTTCAAAGGTGCCATCAAATTTAGATGTCAATGTAAAATCTAAAATTGATAAACTTATATAAATTAGTGAGTGTTAAACGATAAACAACCTCCAAGGAAATTCTGCAATAGATCCATGTGATTAGTTGTGTGAATTTCGGCCGAAATTTTATCATCGCCCTTAAATCTGAAAACTGATTTATTACCTGTAGCTTATTTGCATTAAAATAATTGCATAAACGTCTTACAGTCATCCCATCCTTCATAATCTGTGTAGTCAGCATTTTGCGAATCTATATAATAAATCAATTAATTATTGTAATGTATATATTTTAAATTTGATTGTACCTGTGTAGTCACTATTAACGATCGGCGACGATTCGCGTCGCAAAGGTCTAGTATTCGATGTATAACCGGCCCATGGATTGGTATGATCGTCACCAACAACTTTGTGAGTGTTAATATCAAAAGCTGTAATTTCGATTTTTAATTTTTTATAATCTTTTTCGAACATATTTCACCTATTGTGGATGGAAGGTGCGTCGGTAGCATAGACTCATGATTGTACACTAAAATTATTAAATAAAGTAATTGACAATAATTGATTAGCGACGCATTTACAGGCTGATGTTAGGATTGGCGTTGTTAGCGTTGATGAATACTCCTTGGATTCGTCATCGCTTGTAGCTATTATCTTTTCGTAGTTTTCTTCATCTAGAATATATAGCAAAGATATATAAAGAAATGGAAGTTAATAATAATATTGTTAATATTCATACCGCTTAAATTATCGCTTTTAGATTGAGAGTCTTCTGAAAATATAAATTTTATATTGAATAAGTATTTCTAATTGCATAAGTCTTTTAGAGAAGTAATATGATGGAAGATTGAGGGATTCATGGAAAAGATGTTAACCTGACGGTCTAGGAAGAGACACTATAAACAGAAATCTCTTTTCATGAAGGTGACTGCGTTTTGAAGCTAGTTCATCTTCAGTCAATTGATTAATAGGTCCTGGGTTAATGATAGAACAAATCTTATTAACGCTGGACATTACTTGTGATAGCAATAAATTGTCTGAAGATGAACTAAACTAGATTCGAAATGTTGCAACTTTCATAAAAAAGAGGTTACGTTTTGTTCTGTTATGCTTTGTCATCTGGTCATCTGGACAGTAAGGTTGAGTACATAGTGAGCGCGTCAAACATCCAGTTCTGGTAGTAATAGAGGTAGTTAGAGATGTTCTTGGTGTTTAAACAGCTTTCGAGTACCCAAAGTTTATTGCACTGCCTTAAGACCTAACAAAACGTCTTTGTTCGATGCTTGAGGCCTCACTATGTTCGTTGCCTTAGAGATGCGAAGTGTAAAGGTGTAAAAATGTAAAATGTTGATATTCTTCACTTCATACCACATTATGTCTCAAGAAAATCCTGCACAATTTCTGTTTAACGTTTCTTTTCGAAATGATCGAAAAAATCGAGTGCAAGTGTAAAATTAATAAATATTATATAGAAAAATAAATGATACCATATTTAATTGCAGGAGCTGGTATGCTTGACGATGATGATGATTTCGGACGTGGTGTCGGTCCACTACTTCTCGCTTCATCACTTTGCGGTGGCGGTGGTATATCTTAAACAAATTACGTAGCTAAAGCATATAAATTTCATGCACAATATTTATACCATCTTCTTGTACCGAATCAGATTTAGGATCTTTTTTAGGTTTTACTGTTGTCGTACTAGTTGTATGTGTGTCTGATAGATGTGGGTCTAGTAGTGGTGGTGTGCGTGTAGTGTTTGTCCTTGTTAGATTTAGCGCTTTTAAGTGGGGTAGCAACGTTGGTGAAGGTGTAGTGGTGTTTGTCGTGTTTGTTGTTTTTGGTATTGCTGTTGGTGTTGGCAATTTTTTACCATGTGTCGTTGTTGGTGGTTTTATAGTGTTTAACAATATCGATGGTATTTGTTTTGGTGTTGGCGTTGAAGGGGTAGTTGTAGGCAACATACCAGGATCATCCGCTAAGGAATTAAAAATAATAAATGTAAATTGTTAGTATTTTTGTTTGTAAACTTTGTCATTGTATTGCATTGTATTGTATATTTATTTAAACACCTTTCATGTGTGGACGTTGTGGTTTTTGTGTTGTGTGTGGAATGCCTAAAATGTATTAAATTAATCATATTTATACTAAATTTTCATTGGTAAATGCCTGGTTGAGGTGACAGTTTTTTTCTATGAAAAATGTAGTCTGACAAATGCATAATCGGTGTTGTTGAACTCAAACTCATACTTAAATCTAAAATAAAAGATAATAGTAAAAACAATTCAAGTTTCAAGTTGGTTAGTCGATCTAGCTAGGTGAATCTATTCTAATAAAATATACAGCTACTAAAATTAGTCCTGCTGATAAATATTAAACAACGATTAATTGGATTAATTGATTATTTATATTATTTATATTATTTATACTACAATACTTATATCGTAGTTAGAATCAAATACTAATTTTGTGTTGGATCTTTGAAAGAAATAACACGTTTTTTTTGCAAACTAATCGCAATACAACTATAACATACTCTAACTAAATACTATGGGCTCAAAAGCAATTGTTTAAATGATTTTTATACGACCTTTCTTTGGTAATCGAAATGGATTTAACCCTGTAATCAATCATTTGTTAACACTGTGCTAGTTCAGTGCCTTTTAAAGTACGTATATGTTTTCTTTGTAAAGAGTTATGTTTAATGTAATATCGATTGATGACCTTTTTAATTCGTGAAATTCTTTAATCCTTAGAAAATTAAAATATGGTTGTTTTACTGAAACCATAATAAAGCAACCAAATTTTAATTTACCGAACAGCTAGTTCTGGCAAATAGTATTTTTTGCTGAAACTCATCTTTAATATTTAATACAACGTATTAAATTTATATTGAATATAAAAACCATTATAAGGCTGATTAATCACGAATAATACTTGTACTTACTATCAATTTCCTTGACTGAAACGCAACAATTATTAAATATTAATTCTGATAAAGAGAATAAAATACCTTTTGTTTCCAGGAGGCCATCTAGAATGATAAATCAACGCAACAAAATTAAAATATTTAATGTTTTGTAAAAAAGTAAGTACGTACTTAATGTGGACGAGTCTACATTTACATTAAGATTACCAGATAATGCAATTGGTTTTTTAATATTGGAACTTTCTTTAACTGGTGGAGTGGCGGTGCCTGCTAAATTACAGCCCTCTGTTACTAATGGATCTAAAAATTCATCGCACATTTAAATTTTTTAAATTTTCATACTTATTAATTGAAATTAGTTTTAGTACGCATCTTTGAATTGTGCTAGTACACTAAACTCTTTGCGAAGAGCTTCCTGGTATTAAATATTGATAATTCTCTATTTTAAAAACTCATCTATCGTATTTTCAGTCAATTTTAAAACATTTTAGCTTTTTAAAGAGCAAATATTTTATATAATATGATCATAATTTTAGATAGTCTTGAATACTTCACTAAGACATCTCAAAAATCCCTTTATAGAGCCCATTGCAGTGCAGAGCTTTATCTAGCCTTTTGAGACCGCTAAGGAAAAGAATGTTTTCTAACGTTTTTACAAATTTAGTGGCCATATACTCGTACAAAATTTTACTAGCATATTGACGATAAATTTAGAGCACATTATGGGCCTCAATTAATCGCAAACTCCAAGAAAGTACAACCTTCTTTATCTAATGATAAATTAGATCCGATTTCAGGGTGTAAACTAGGTATTTTTTCCAACTGTTGTTATTTTATATTGTTTGTTATTCTATAAAGTTCAATTTTTCTGCATAGTTAAGCTAAAAAATTACTTTTTGTGTAGGTCTCAACAAAAATCCTCATTTTGACAAATTTATTTTATTCGGTTATGAAAAACTTGCTATTTCTAGAAAGGCATTTTTCAGTTTTGCAATTCAATTATTAACACTATGGTTACTAAATATAATCGCAAAAGGAATCCGATATTTTAAAATTTTCTTCTAGTTCTCTTTAATTCGGATTTTCTTTGCGCGTGTTTTGGGATTCTGTTCTTAATACGATTCATGGCACATTAAATTGTTTACAATGTACAAAAAATAATCCACCATGACCATAAATGAAAAACGTATTTTGTGAGTCGCAATATTGAAAAATAAAATAAAAAGCGATTATAAGGCCGATTAATCGCGAATAATAATGTACTTACCGTCGTACATTACAACGTAACAATTATTAAATTAATTCCGATAACGAAAATAATGTACCTTTTGTTTCGTGCATGCCGTCTAAAATTATAAATACAATATGTTTTATTTTACTCTATTTTTTTAATTAAACTACGCACCAAGCGATGTGGTTGATTCCATATTGAACGCAGTGGATAATTTAGTTCCGATGCTACCTGGCTGCTCCGAAATTCCTGAAATTCAAATAGTATCTTTAACATATTTATTCTATTCCTAAATTTCCTATCAGCTTCTTTTTATCACTAATCCCAATAAAATTACTATTGATAAGAGGGATTCGAGGTTTCATAAACTGTGGGTTGTAACGAAATCTTTGGCATGCGAAATTTTATGTAAAATATTTAAAGACAATAATTTTCATACTTATATTTAAAATTTGGGGTCGTAAACATAAAATTTTTATCTTCGCGAATCAAAAAGACTTTAAGAAACACTGAATTAGAGAATTTTAGAGCTTGTTTCCAAAAAATAGGAATTAGGTATACCCAAAATTCAGATAAAAGCTTGGTAAAATCAACTGGGTGCTTTATATCGGTGTCAATGTTCGCAAATCAAAAAGACTTTAAGAAACACTGGATTAGAGAATGTTAGAGCTTGACTCAGAAATTAGGAATCACGTAAATCCAAAAATTCAGAAGAAAGCTTGGCAAAAATCAACTGGGTGTTTTATATCGGTGTCAATGTTCGCGAATCAAAAAAACCTTAAGAAACACTGGATTAGAGGATTTTAGAGCTTATTTCCAAAAATAAAATGAATTCTCCGAAAATAGGAATCAGGTATTCCCAAAAATTCAGAAAAAAGCTTTGAAAAAATCAACTGGGTGTTTTATATTGGTGTAGGTATATACAGTAATGTTTTTACAACATTACTATTTTGTTTATTATTATATTATAATTTAAAACAAACAATGCCGATTTAACAGCCCGTTTGCTTTGTTCAATTTTATCCACAAAACAAACATTATCGATTATGTAATCGAAATTGTACAACAACCATTTACCTTCCACATTGTTGTTAATAATTTATATTTTATTGTAATAAAATGCTTGCTTACCAGCTAATTCCACATCTGTATCGACATTGCCGCTAATTTGCTTTAGCATGCCCTCATCAAGTAATTGAGTAACTTTATAATCACTACCATTGCAATCATGATTAGAATGTAAAATTGCTTAAAAAGAAATTAACAGTTAAATGAATATAACATTCAAATATAAAAAGTAAGAATTACCTTTCAGTAAATTCTCGTAATTATCTGTGTTGGTATACAAAAAAAATCAAAAATAATTAATTAAAATAGGTGTAATAAATGAATGAAATTAGAGAAACAACGTACTTGTATTGTTAGCGTTAAATAGAAATAAAGCTAATATAACCGGCGATAATGCTGCCATGATCACTAAACTAAAAATGAATCGAAAAAAATGCACATCAGGTTAATATAAAATTGCTTTATTATTCAACAATGAAAAATGATAATAATTGCAATAATATTCGATAACGTATAAAGTTAATTTCATTCTAATTTTCAACGCGATCTTATCATTATTTAATTATACAACCTTCAACATTCAATCGTCTAATTTTCTTTTTTTTATTGATATCTATAAAACCAATGGAATCTTATAATTTTAATTAAATTTTAATAATTTTCTAGATTATTGCTATTTTCGATATAAAACTCATTCGAGCAGATTTAATAGTCGATTTAATGTTTTATTGTTATTATTAATAAATATAAATCCACAACAGATCTACTTATTTGCTTTTTTACGTTTATTGTTTATTTTGTAATAACTCTTGTATGACGTTTGTCATTCGGAATTATTTTTCAGTATATCAGGATAATGTGTATGCAACTTTTACACAAAAGTTTTGTTATTTAGTCTTATAATAAAATGATGTAGATAGAAAGCAACATCCACTAATCAAAAATTATTCAAATGAGCTATAATTTAATGATTATTTACGATTTCTAATGAGAGATATATAAAAATGAATGTGTATCTGTTTGTACTCGATAGATTCAAAAAGCATACATCCAATCGCCGTAAAACTTTGCGGAGTTTTTTAATATAGTCTAAAGCAGGTGTCTGGCATATTAAACATTTGAAGAAGACGTTATATTCGATAAAATATGTTGTTTTGTGAAAATAGTAGGACTGTCAATTTGACAGCTGTCAGTGTGACAGGACAAACACTCAAATATTCAAGCATTTACATTTACTCCTGGCAGACGATCAAATTTATGCTTTCGTGCCGGCAGGACAGAAGTAATACGACGAATAATTGACTTTTAGACTTTAAAAGCATAGTCAAATTTTAAACGAGAAATTATGCTAATCCATCTTTACTGAGGCAGAGCAACGCGTGGCTGAGACTGCTAGTTATATTACAAAATGACAAATAGAAAAGATGAGCACTTGATAAGTTGCAAACTTCTTCATATTTCTTATCATCTAGTAATAATAAGATGCTTTCAAATTACATCTAAGCATTTTAAAAAGCTCTACGATTTATATAAGTAAATGAACATTTTGTCATCAGAGTTAATGTCTTACAAACTATTTTTGGAAT
>JARJDW010023076.1:0-10952 GCA_030264715.1 Adinopsis sp. GC000173 | reverse complement strand
CTTTGTCCACGAGAAAATCGCAGGTTGCTTGACCATTTACTTTCATGAATGTTGTCTGCTTATTTTAGGTTACATAGGTTAACATAAAGAATAAAACATTGGATCCCAATTATTTGTTCATTCACGACAACTCGGTGGAGGAGCTGAACAAGAACAGACGGTGCTTGAAGATATTATGCGGTAGCTGACGATGGATGCGTCGTTAGAGTGTGATGTGTGCTTAGAGGAAAGTCTTAAAACTCGATTTGAACGCTTTTGCTGAGCGAACTACTTTAAAGTCAACGCTTCGGTAAATATTTATTTGATCAATGAATGCCTTGATTACTTATCCAAATTAAATTATTTAGGTAATAAGAAAAATATCACTTTGACGATATTCGAGCGGCACTACAACTACAAAGCGTCGAGCAACTAGATGAAGCAAACCCTATCAGGACAACACAATGGAAACACCGATTGGTGGCAAAAAGTGCAGTGGAAGCATGGGCTCGAAGTAAAACCATAGAGTAACGAAGGCGAATATCAGATTGTAGCGGGTAAGGATTTTTCGAAAAAATTTCTTTCAATTTTTCGAGAGAATTTCTTGCAACCTTTTCGTCAAATTGAAGTGAAATTTTTGATTTGTATTAGGCGAATATAGGATCGTAGGGGGTTGGGATTTTAGTTCAAAAAATACAAGAGAATATTCGTAAAAGTTTTTTTATTGTATTTTATAAAATAAATAAATACAGTCTCCTTTACAACTTTTTTTTTCACTTACACACGCTCCTCCTTTCGCTTCGGTGAAGATATGTTCCCCCCGTAGCGCTTGTCGTATCATCCCTGGATATTCAAAAAAATCTATATACCCGCACTCATTGTGACTAAAGTCAACGTCTGTATACTAATTGTTCGCCTTGTGGTTTACGCCAACTGATAACGGTAACTGTAGCAATAACCATCATACCCATGGAGAGTGTCTCTTATTTTCCTTTAAAGAAGGAATAGTATTAATTATGATATTAAAAGAACAAACATTCGAGAAAAGCTTACTTGCAGTTGATGGTATCCTAAGCTAATTTCTTCATGGTCGTCCATATATACTCGCGGATATTCAATGATAGGGTCTTGCATTTTACGTGCAATTGATACTGCTTGTGGTAGCAGCTCTGGATTTNGTTGGTGCTAATGCTTGTTATTTACCGCTTTGTACAATCATTTTAAATTTAAAAATTATGGTAAATGAAACGAATCAAAATAAATGAGTTTTATCGGATTGTTGTATGTTCTGCAAAATATCGGCTATTATAATTTGTTATTTAAATTTCAAATGCTAACAATAATATAATATTAATTGGTGAAAAAGGAGTCCTTTTGGTTATTTAGCCATAAAAACACGTGTGTCACGCTTATGATTTTAGAAAATTAATGTTCAATGTTCAATGGGTTCAATGTAACTTTTTCAATATACTTTGATTTATTTTTTTACAGTTTTCTGTATCCTTAAATGTAAATTGACTACATTTTTGTATTTAGATAAACATTGACATAACAGTAGGTTCCATTGAAAATATAGTTTATTTTTTTCCGCGTTGTCATATAGATTAATCGCTGATAACTTATTAAAATTCATTGTTAGTTAAAAGATGGTAAAAATACTGTCAAGTATTACATGATTGTCGCCTAATGTCATTTCTCACACACAAAACTAATCTATATTCTAATAGAAGGCAATGCCAGCATTTGTTATTTTGCGTAAAATTTATTTAAAAATAACTACTTAATTTCGTTTAGTTGCATAGTCTTTTTCATTATTGTAGACATAACAAATTAATTTATAAATAAATGTGAGAAAAACTTTAAATAATTAGACATTTTGAAAAAAAACTGGCAACGTATCAAGTCAATTTAAAACGCATTAATCCAAAATTAATGTTTCTAAACGAAACTTAAATAAAGCATATTATTAGTTGTTAGTCCATCTAAAATACAATACATTAATATACATATTAAAAACGACAAGAGTAGAGATTACTTTGGAGTTTTTATTTAACAACGCCCGCTACACATCATGAATATTTATATATTTAAAAAATAATAAACAATGGCAGCATAATTAAATTAATAAGTTATCAAATTGTAATATAATTTTCATTATGTTTTTTTCTACGTTTTTTTTTTGAGGGCTGACATTTATTTTTATAAGGATGAGCATCTGTTTCAATCACTTCAAAAGAATGTTCCTTAAAATGTAAATAATAAAATGCAAATAAACATTTTTTTTGGTATTGTGTGTGACATTAGAACATGAAGGGGGAAAGGGGGAAAAGAGAATGGAAAGAACAAAAAATTCAATTTAATTAAAACCACCAAAACATTCCTAATCTGAATCGATTCAAGAATCTCCACCCAATGGACCGAATAAGTAAACGCCCGCATGGTCTTCCTTCAGGTTTCCTAAAAAGTCAGCGTACAATTCCTGATACCTTGATAATGTCAAACCGCCGCGCTTTTTGTCATCATCCTGGAAACAGATAAATAAATAAGAATAATTATGTAAGTAAGTAAGTGAGTGATGACGATGAATCACTTACGTTTAATAGAACTTGAAACGCTTTGTCGACGACTTCAATGTTGTCAATGGCGAATTTTGTAAGACAGTTAAACCGATATTCTTCTGGACCAATAACACCATCGGCGTTAATGTCAAGCATTTTGAAGGTGTTGTCGACGAACATTTTCATGGCCTGGGGAAAGTCGGCGTATTTCTTGCCCACACAGCAATCTTTCACAGCTTGTTTGAATTCGTCGGTGGTGATCTTGCCATCCTGTAAAAGTTCCTAACGTATAGGGCCTGCACTTTATCAAGAAATTGTGTCACGTGTGGTTCTGTTCTGATTTATAATTATTTTTTATTTACTTATTTTTCCTAGCTAAAAAGAGAGAAGAGAAAAACAAAAAACATAACGGTTAGAGGGCGGCAAAAATTTCATATTCAATAACAATTGCAGCAAAAAACAAAAATTATCTTTTATATCTAGGCAACAAAAAATATTACTCTATCTACTCATACAATAAACGAACTTACTTAGCATTATATCTACCTAGCCTAGGCTATAACGTGCAACAAAAAATGCTACTGCTGCTTGTATTACTGTACAAAAAATCTAAAATTTGCAAAATAAATGACATATTCCGATTTTAATGTGTTGTGTGTGAGAAAAACGAGAAAAATCGTCGCCAGCTCTTTGATATTTATAAATCTTATATATATACGCTTAAATATGTTTTTAAAATAAATGAATAAATAAAAGAAAACGCCAACGTTTTGCTGACAATAATATAATACAATGGGGATAGAAAAAGCGCGCGCGTTCTATAATTAAATAAAGAACAATTGTAAATTAGATGAAATGAGCTGTAGCAACGATTCCTATCGCATCGAAATCATCTGCGTATTATATATGTGGTGTGGCAAATATAAACCAGCAATGTGACACAAAAGCGGTTTCATCTACATATTTTGTTTGTCGAGTTTGGGGGGTGGGAGGAGGCGGAGAGTGAATGCTTGTTGATTTCTCATCGCCACCGCATTACCTTATCGAAATCGGCAATAGCTGAAAGCTCTTCCCAACATTTAGCCATGCAATGCTGATATTCTTGAAGGCGGGATGGATTGAATTCGCCCTTACCTTCAATGATCGTCGCTCGAAGAGCGAAGCAGGCAAAGTCTTTCTCATCCAAATAACCATTGCCATCCAAATCTACGACAATAATCACACAATCATTTTCAAATGAATTGTACCGATTAATAATAATGTTGCGCGCATGCCAAAAATATTATTGCACGGCGGTGGTGTGTGTGGGTGTGTGGGTGTTGGTCGTCGATGTCTATGGCTATGTGTAACATTTTATTTATTTAATAGAGTATTTATAATAAATAAATAAAATGCTGAAGAGAGTCGTTTGTTCAAAAGTTGAAGTTGAAGTCAAGGAAATATTAAAATAATTTATTGCGCGAAAAATTATTTTTCTACGAGCTGAAATCATTTGTCATACGCCTGGGCTTTCAGTTTTGAAATTAGACAGGTAGTCCCGTAACATCTATCATTATCCGTTCCCTGTATCTGCCAAAAAAAATGTTCTTTGTTTATATTGTAAGTTCGTACTCGCTAATTTAGCGGAATGTGTGCATTTCTTGTTCCTAATTTTCAGTTTAGTTGTTTCGTTTAGGAATTCGACACACGTGCTATTTTTTGATCTTTCAACCGCGAAGAATTAGATTCAATGTCAGCAGGCAATGTGCGAGGTCCCGCGCTTAATTTTTACGAAAAAAAAAACCAAGAAACAATAAAAACGCGCTACTTGATTCTGGTCCAACGCAATTTTACACACACAGCCTCTAATATAAAAATAGTTGGCGATCATAAAAAATT
Source organism: Adinopsis sp. GC000173 (assembly GCA_030264715.1). Classification (NCBI taxonomy): domain Eukaryota; kingdom Metazoa; phylum Arthropoda; class Insecta; order Coleoptera; family Staphylinidae; genus Adinopsis; species Adinopsis sp. GC000173. Next base: position 6,537 of record JARJDW010023076.1, on the reverse strand, counting down.
AAACATGCATAATTTATTACGACGAAATCTTTTTTTACAACTACGGCAATTAATCAAGCCTACCGCGCTGAAAAAATAAACTTGTTGTTGAAACAGTCACACACTATTATCGAGAATATAAAAAAGGTTTTTGTTATAATATTGTATAGGAATAGTATAATATTATTACTATTAGTAGTAGTAGATGATAGATAATAAGCAATGATGATAATATACTGACCGTACAAATGGGTGATAATATAATTCACTCTGTTGTCCCAATTGTATGCCATTATGATGTTTCTCACTCACAAGCTCTTCTTGAATCCTTAATCTACTGTTGTGTTGTAAAAAAAATGTTGCGGGATTTGTGGTTGAACAGATACTAGTTGTGGATTGTCAAGCTGTGCGGACGACGAGCCGGCCGGGTCTATTTTCGACGTTTGCGAAGCTCCCTCAACTTGTTCGTCCTCAAACGATCTTCGCTCCACACACTTCCGTATGTTGGTGTTGCGCGTTTTAAATTGGAAATTGGAAACCGCTCAAAATTTTTCATATATTACTAGACATTTCCAAGCGAACATGCAGCAGCGCAACTGTAAATATAATATGTTATAAAAAATCACTTACACACATACAACAATAGGGGGATATACCTTTAGCGAATGAGCGAAAAGGAGACGGGAAGCGCGCGCGCAAATTGTTTGTTATTAAATTGGAATGGCACTAATTGGACCCGTACTGTCAATTGTATTATTTGAATTATAAATGATGCATTCGCATATTTCACTTACCATTACCAAACGCCACATTCATTTGCGTTGTTGCTCGCTTCTGCTTTCTGCTACGCAAATTTGTTCATCTACTTCTTTCTTCTTCGCAGTATCATTATTGCATCATATACATAGTATCACTCACTCATCTCATCACACAAATGATTAATGAGTATTTGGACATTGTTACTATTTGGCCCGTACTACTACCAAAAATATGCATACCAATCAACGATACCCAGCAGCAAATGAGGGGATGAATATATCAGATAACAGCCTAATTGCTTGCCTGTCACACAGCGCCTTTACTAAACTAAAACAAACTTTTTTCTCATCCTCGTAATATTCGAATAATTGATTTACAAAGTGATTACTATGTATTTGTGACAAGACAAATTATGTTTTTATGACGAAATGTTGTTTTTAGAAGTTTTCGAAATAATTTGTCTCCGTTTTTTGTGAAGTAAGAGGTAATTCGCGAGGACAAATTTATAATATATGTATATATATATATATATTTATTTTACAATAATTTATACAATCTATATAATAACTTCGGATTCTAATACTAAAAACAAAAAGTACACACAAAATGAAAAATATAATTAAGTATATGGAATGTTATTTTCTACACAAACTAAACATACATTAAGACACCCTGTGTTTTATTACACCAATATTAAAAAAATAAACAAGAAATCATAAAACGTTAATTAGATGAAGAGACAAAAAAAACTAAATATTAACCCCAGCTAAATGTTTTGTTTATGTGTTAATGATACATAATGTTGTTTCAAATGTAAAAATATTGAGGTTGCATTCGTTTTATTTTTAAGTCGCTTATTATTAGTTTAGTTCATATGAATTACGAAACTGGGCACAGCCAAATTTTGACTCAACTTTTCAGCTAGATACAAAATAATTCTCACACTCACACATACTTAAGACATACTAACATAAGAGTATTTTTCTTATATATTGCATTAATATATAAAATAAAAAGCAGTTAATGAAAATGCACAATCGTTTACTTTGTGCGTTTTCTCTCTCTAAAAAGATTGCTGTTGTTAACAGTCTGATAAAAAATACTATTCCATATGCCTTACGTTCAGTCGTTTTAATTCATGGTAAAAAATAAATATGCAGTTAGATGTGTGCACATACAACAAATACAGACATAAATAAAAAATTATATATATTTTTTTCACTTATACTCTTATTAGTACAGTTCACATTTTTTACCCTTATCACATTTATGTAGAAACGGTACTTATACTATCGTAGGTCGTGGCTGTTGATGTGGAGGGTTGAAGCAACGGCGAAGCCACCGTTGGAATATTACTAAATTGTTTATTAAATCTATGTCTTCTTGACATCACGCCTAAAATCACAAATCATATTACATATACACATCATTGAAACGAACAACGTAGACAATAATTAAGCGTAAGCATCAAACGTAAGTGTTACATGTTGCGTGTTTGCGTAGCGATGATGATATATTGATTATGATTATGTTAAATATTGAGTATAAATGTCAATTAACATGGTCGTAGAATTGAAAAACAAACCCCATCAACATGCAAATTCTAACTAAATTTGATTTTGTGCGGGCAAATAAGTATGTATTGTACTAAAGCTTTCCACCAAACAAATCCATATTGAAAAATGATCTTACTCTGCTCAATGACGTTTCCTGGAATTGTTCCCCATTTAAAATCCGGTGTTTCGCCAATTTTTCTTTGTTCATTGGTGGACCTGCATCACACACGACATGCTTATAACATGTAAACCCAATATTTACAACAAAAAATAGTAGAATGGAAACTGATAATATTAGTAGAAGTTTATTATTATTGACAAATACATGCATTAAATTAATAGTTATATAAAAAATGTTGAATAAGAGAAGAAAAATTAGATATTTGAGTGCGGAATTGTTATTGTTAAAAAAGAGATCCAAACAGATAGCAGAGAAATAGTACAGACGCGGTACTAAACAGCAAGAGTATTCCCAATATCAATATCAACACGTATAACTTACCTATATAACTTAGAAGAACGGGAAGGAATATTAAACCATGGGCAGCGCCAAATAAAACAATGCCTAAAATTGAAATCGATTAATAAATCAGTGAACAAACAGCTTACTTCAATTAGTAATTACCTAGATACATTCTAAAGTAGAAAACTTGAAATATTTGGCTTTTTGCAAAGGCAAGTACGACGATTCCTCCAAATTTCGTTAATGTAATGCCGGAAAATACTGAACTTCCCATACGTGTCAGACAATCGGCAGCGCGATGTTTTCTTGTCGGCTCCACCGACATTGAGAAACTATGCACAAGATGCGAGCAAAACTCGACTGATATACCGACTGCCATAACCAGATTCACTAACGATACGGCATTTAATGTAATGTGCCACCAATACATCAAGCCGCCCAAATTCACAACAATCATCGAAATTGTAATTACAACTACCAGCGATGAGAATATATCCAATCCCATCAGCAAGAACGTTACAACAAAGATCGCCGTTAAACTGATTCCCATGCTTTGTAACGTATCCGCCCACATAGTTAGATACTGTTCATAAAATACATAAAATACTGAATATGGAAATACTTCAATACGCGATTTGGAGTCGTTGATTTTCGAATTAATCATATCTGTGATATTCTTGCTGATTCGACGAGCCGAGCGCATACTCTCGTAATAATCTTCCGAAGTTTTCAGAATGGTGTGATATGTCATAAAATACGACGCGCCCACCTTCGATAATTCATCGCTCTTGTTCGTAATGTAATTCACGCCCTGTCCGTATGCTGCATGACCGGCTTTAGCACACACTTCATCCGGATTATCTCTCAAAAAGAAGGAAACGTATCGTTCGAATGAATCAACAGTTGGCCGATTCGACGGTGATTGAAATGATATATTACACTCCATGCATCCAGTCTTTTGATGCGGACAGAAATCGTGTGTCTTTTTGTCCATTTTGCAACATGTTGACGCCGACGACCAGTCGAAGTAGTCATCAATCCAACTACTGCTAGGTTTCGCGATATATGTGTATTCGGGGTCCTTGCTTGCGACGTAAATTTGTGTTATTAACGAATCAATATCACAATATTGTCCACCACATATCATATTTTGATTACCAATTGAACTGTAATTTAGTCCGCCTTTTACAACAAAGTACATTGGTGGCCCTATACTCAAATAATCTTTAAGGAATTTGAAATATTTCAGCACGAAACTATCTTCCGGCATCGATAGCTCTTGATCCAAACCGATTTCGATGTGCGGCGCAACTGCTATCGACGAACATAGCCAGCCAAAGAAGATGATCATGACAAAGGCACGCACGTACCTGTTCATCAAGAACGGAACATAAATTTCTTTAAAGAATGTATACAGTAATCCTTCGCTGTGTTGTACATCATTTGCGTCTTTTTTGCTGCCGTGAATGCAACAGCAAACATCGAATCGATTTCCCGTTTGTCGTGCTGTATCTAGCGCTAACAAACTAACGAAGCATGTGATTTGGAGTATGAAATCAAACAGAAGGGCCATTCCAGCGTATAAAGCGAATGCACGCACTGCTGGCATATCAGATAAACTACCTGTTAACGAAATAATTTTTCATTATTACACACTGATGTGACAATATTATTCAGTTCAATTATATTACCTAAAAAGAAGCAACAGCTTTCTGATACGCTGGTTAGTAGCATAGATGGTCCTACTTGACCCAACACGCGACCAATATGTTCTGCATGGGTTTCATTCGGCTTCTTCAATTCACGCTGATGCGTCTGCACCAATATGAATATGTTGTCCACACCTACTGCCAGTACTAAGAAAGGAATGACTTCGATAATAATTAGCGTCGCTGGAAGGCCAACGAAACCAAATAGACCAACTGATGATACAACTGATGCCAGTACAATGCAGACACCGCCCAAACCAAGTGTGATTTTACTGTCTATCAACAATCTGCTGTACTTGTTGATATGCCCGAGAGATACCGCAATATAGGCAAACATGATAACGTAGGAAATTAAAATGGTAACGACATCCGATTGACTTTCACGATCCAACTCATCTTCGATGGAACGCTCTGATGTGAAAGCAATGTCCATGTAGTCGGGCATCTCATGTTGCGTGTAGTTTTTCATAAATTCGACGAACAGACGCTCCCATTCCATTGCCGGCTTCAGTCTTGTTCTATTATGATGATTGTTGACTAGGAATGTTAGAATGACAGCGGTTGCATCCTTGTATGGCGTGTTGTTATCTAAATGGTGGCCAGGTTTTAAGAAACCGCCGAAAGCGATTGCTGGAACGATTGGTCCGCCATACAGCGCTAAGCAACTTGGATTGTATGGATTTCTAAACAAATATAATAAATTAATTAAAATGAATAAATCAGATAAAGTATGATGCACTTACTGTGTACACATAATGAATTGATCTAAGTAATTTGTTTCAAAGCCGTTTGTATCATCCGTTTCGTTGAAGTTCTCCATGTCATCTTGAAAGTATCCCCAAACGCTTTGAATGGCACACTCATTGATGTTGCCTACTTCCGGATTCATACGTAATGGTGCAAAGCAAATTTTATCGAAACTGTGATCGGTATCTTTTCCAATGACTTTAAATAAAAATGAGTTCATGATTAAACCAAGTACGTTAAGTTAAATGATTTGTTACCTTTAATGCGTTCTTGTAGATCAAATACCGCCCTTAAAAATGTATCATTATACGCCGGACCAAAGACTATTTCACCCAATGACGTATTGTGATGGATCGACGGCATATTCACTGCCCTAATGATAAGTTGTTCGTTCCGATAGAAAGGTTCGAAGTGCGAATCGAAGTACTCGCGTTCGACGCGCGAACGTGATGTGGGTGATGCCCATAGTTCGACGGGATCCGTAGTGACTTTAAGATATTTAATGCCATGACCCATTGCAATAACTAGACAGCCGCCAAGGAAGAGTATAAGCCATGGCCGTGACGCGCAGTACACTCCCCAAGCCTCGAAAAACTTTTGTAAATAGGTATCGGTGTTAGCGCCAAGCTTCTCAATGAATGAGGCCGGCGTATCATATTCTCCAGGCATTTTATTTATAGAATGTGTATCAAGTTCATGGTCATTATCCGATGCAACACCTACGTACATACAATTAAGTTACTAAAATTGATACGCACATAATTAACCACGTATAGAATACGCATACTTTTATGAAATTTATGAAGTTGCAAGCAAGCAATTATCAAATATAATAAAAACAACACTAACAAACAACATATAGTATATATAAAATCAAACTAAAATAATAATAAATAAGAAGCTATGAAGCTAGATAATGTGGGGCTGATGATTTAAAATGACTTAAAATGAACGTACTGGATCTTTTTGATTGTTGTAAAGGACTATCCTCACTGTCACCAAGTACAGAACGCGACGAACGATCCATGCCAGCCAATCTTCTACCCACTGCATCAGTACCTCGCCCTCGGATTAGACCCGCCACTGCAAACCACCCCAACACCTTACTTTCATTCACAAACATATTCATCGTCAACAATAATCATTCATAAAATTATAAAAGTCTAGTAGTTGACAACAATTCGTCTAGTTCAAGGTAGTAAGTAGGTAACATGAATGGATTAGAATGATGTTAGTAACCCCCACATCGGTTTAGTAAATTTTCTACAAAGCGCTTGAAATTAATCAGTTAGGTTGTAGTAAATAGATATACACAGGACAGACG
>JARJDW010023069.1:0-29563 GCA_030264715.1 Adinopsis sp. GC000173 | reverse complement strand
AATTTGTTTGTATACACGTAAATAAAACTGTTATGTGCTTTTATATTATTAACATGGTTCACTTAGAACTTATCTTATCAATACCATTAAAATGATAAAAACTAATGGATTGTTCTTTTTACAAAAATGAACAATATTTAACAATTAATCGCAATATAATTTATAAAACATATTAAATATTTTGTCATATTCAGTTGCGTAATAGGTTTAATAGTAAAATACCATTTACAAACACTAATTTTAATCTTTACAATTTTTATGACAAACATCAAATATTATTATTAAAATAACCTTGCATCAATCTATTTAATGTTATGAGAATCCAATAATCTAATAGCTCAAATAGAAAAATATACCTACATAGTAATGAACGTCGTGCAAAATATAAAGTATATACTAATCATTAACTATATTTATGGCCTACTACCTTATTACGACTTCAACAAATCATATTTTAAGAAAAATATATGGAAAACGGCAGCGAATTGCATTATTATACTTCTAATTGCTGCCGTTTTAATTTATTTTAGAACGCAAAATGTTTTCATCGCCGAAGAAGCTTTGGGTATCACTTTGCATTGCACTCATTTAATTATAATTTATGGATTGATAATGCACGTTATTATATGTTTCAACTTGACAAAATATGATAAGCTGCAGGCACTGTGCAATTTGTTCAATGAAATTGATAGACATTTAACCCTACATCTAAATTTACCACCTAGAAATATACAGATCTATTTAGTCTACTTTGTGTATAATTTAACATTTGTAGTTTTTGCAATTAAGGACACGATAATATGGTACCGACTATCTGGAACTCTTTTTATTCTAGATCAATTGCTAGAAGCTGTTTTGTTGTATTACGTATACGGAATTGTGGCATTTAAATTTTATATTCTTTTGAGTTTGAAGTCACGATATGTACAATTGAATAAAGCTTTGATGAAATTGTCACAAAATTGTACAATTGAACAAATCTCTATAAATTATACGATAGATCCAATTATAAAATTGTACAATATGCTGAGCGACTTAGTGGATCTTGTCAATGAATTATTCGGAATGCAAATGTTGCTGATCATACTATTTGCGTTCATAAATGTATTACGTGCAATCCACTTAATCCTTTTTGGAATATTTCAAATACATCTAAGTTTTCTTGCTTCGATTTTATTTTGGTTCATATCCACAATGGTAATTAAATGCACAAAGCAATGCAACAAACTTGTTTAAACGTAAACATTTTAGAGTCATGGAATTATGCTGATAATCGCCTGTGAAAATGTGAAAAATGAATGGTGTAAATTAGCGCCAATATGTGGCAAATTGATCGAAGTTTGTCAACAAAAAAACATAATTAAAAATAAGTTACACGATTTGTCCAGTTTAATCATCTTGCGACCTATGAATTTTTCAGCAGCTGGCTATTTTGATGTTGATTATAAAACAATCTTCACTTTTGCTAATTTATTGGTTACATATATTATTGTAATAATACAATTTGAACATTAGTAAAATAATAAATACTTTGGTTTAAGGCAATATTGATTAATTAATAACATCTATTTATTCTGTTCAACGACTTCTAAAGTTTAATTGCTCGTACTATAAATAAATGTAATTTAATTGAATTATTGCGTTTTATTTAAGTGTATTCGCGTATTTCGCACCTCTATTAAAATTTTAATCTAAATGTATAGTATGTATATCAAGAAAAAACTTTAAAACATTTAAGGTTTTGAATCGTGAGAATGTTGGTTCTATCTCAGACACAAAATATCTTATGAGGAGTTTGTAATGTTCGATAATGGGAAAGTAATTACCAAAAAGTCTGCAAAAGTAACTAACTGAATACTTAACAGACACATTAACGCAAATTTATAAACATATTGCTATAAATATCTATTAAAAAACAAAAGTACGAGAAGAAATAGTTAGTACGAGTAAGGCCACTTTTCCACACGACAACTTCAAATTGTTAACGACACACAGGACTGAAAATGAATAAGAGGATATCAAATTTATATTGGCTTCTTTTCCATACTTCAAAACAGGTCGTATACCAAACTGGGCGTAATCCAAATGGTGGGATGTCGATGTTTTATTGTAATGCATAAATAAAATAATATGTTCTTATTAACTTTTGTTAAACAACATTTAAGAAATTTTAACGCAACATAAATAATCAAATAATTTCATTTCGAATATGAATTCAAATTGAAAGCAAACACATTAATAATTTTATTAGGTAAATAAACCTTAAATGCCTATTACGTTATGTTAACAAAAAAATAATTTATTTAATGTGATGTTTTGATGAATAATGGATTCACAGTACCGAATAGTTTAAGCAAAATGAACGTCGTTAAAAATATTAAGTACCTGGTTATTCTATTTTATATTCTTGGAATATTACCTGAATTCAATTTTAATACCCGAATGTTTAAGAAAAATACCTGGAAAACAACATCAACTTGCGGGGTTATATTGATTACAGCTATCCCTATGATTTATTTTAGAGTAGAAGACTATGTTTATGGTATCGAAGGGGCCTTAGGTACCACCTTCCATTCTACTCATTTAATTATAATTTACGTATTAGTATTACACGTTACAATAAACTTTAACAATAAAAAAATTGGCAAGCTGCAGACGATGTGCCGTTGGTTTGATGAAATTGATGCACATTTAACTATATATTTAAATTCACCAGCGAAAAACATGCGAATTTATCGAGTTTGCTTTGTACTCTATTTAATTTCACTAATATTAGCAATTAAAGATTCAATAAAATGGTATAAAATATATGGAAATGATGTTGTAAATATTGTCCTGGAATTTACTTTGAGGCATCTCATATACGCAATATTGACATTTATAGTTTATATTCTCATGAGTTTGAAGACACGATACGTGGAGTTAAATAAAGCCATGATGAAATTGTCGCGAAATCATAAAGATGAAGCAATTTATGTTAATTATACTGTGGATTGTTTAATAAAATTGTATAATATGTTAAGTGACTTGGTGGATCTTATCAATGAACTGTTTGGAATGCCAATGTTGCTGATTGTATTGTTCGCTTTCATAAATTCACTACGTGGAATCCACTACATACTCTATGTTAAAGTAGATGCAAGTTTTATGGCATCCCTTGCGTTTTGGTTCTTAACAACTATTGTAAAATGTGCTAAGTATATAACAAATTATGATATTTATTAAATTAAACGTTTTAGAGTCAAGCCATTCTAGTGATAATAACATGTGAAGATTTGAAACATGAATGGAACAAACTATTACCAGTATCTTGTAAATTAATCGAAGTTTATCAGAGAAATACTACAACAAAAGTCAAATTAAATGATTTATGTAGTTTAATCACTATGCGGCGAATGAATTTTTCAGCAGCTGGTTACTTTGATGTTGATTATAAGGCAATTTTTTCATTTGCTAACTTATTGGTTACCTATATCATTGTAATAATTCAATCCGAAAGTAAATAAAAATGTTCTTTAACAGTTCGATAAAGGCAATAGGTAGTATAGAATTTTTTTTAACTGATTTTACAATATTGTTTTATATTTAATTTTAGATATAATGAGAAAGCATAACCTGTTCTTGATAAAACATTTTGTGTACCTATAGATTTGTAGTCTCTGGCCTAGTTCTAGGCATTTAAACATATATAGATTTATTCATCCATACTTAAAATTATATGAAAAAGAATAAATCTTTGCATAATAAACCATATTCCTTTTATCTGAATGTTTAGTAAAAATTATTTAAGGCCAAATATAGCTAATAAGTCTAAATAGTCTCATTGCAAAGAGGTTTATAAGTTGTACCAATTAATTAACTTGAAATTTATCTCAATTTAGGATGGCAACACCAGGAAACAGTGAATTTGCAACAAGTTTTGAGATCGTATTCAATGAATTTTGGTTCTCTGATGTCAAAAACAATAAGTAAATGTTTTTAGTCATTGTACTATAAGGTGTACTAATGTAAAGTAAAGAAGTTTTTTCATTACTTTGCTTGGCTTAAAAAGCATAAAAAACAAACATACGCTGATTTTCTATTCGTTTAAATATTTATAGAACATAACTCGTTTCTTTTTAAATCTAATCGTAAATTAACTTATTCAAGCCCTCTGATAAGTTTGTTTTCTCTCTGCAACACCCTTTTTTCTGACTAAAATGGACTAAAAATATGCTCATCTAGTAAAAGGCCCCTCTATGAAGGTATACTAATACAGTTGTTAAATTTAGAATATCGTTGTGTCTCAATATACGAGCCTGAAATCAAAATCTGACTGCTGCCTATATGGCAACATTGGGTGCAGTGGCTTTGTTGAATAAGTTTTAAAACGTAACTGACGTGTAATTAAAAGTATTTGATTTGAAGTTGTCAGCCAATCTAATTATAGTTAAGAATTTTGTATAAAGTGAATATGTGGAAGTGTTTACACCTGAGTCTATACCAAAAAACGATTAGATTGATTAGACATTTAATTGCTTCGAAGTTTAAATACAAAAGCATTTTTCTCTTAATAGATTTATTATTTAATTGCAAATGAGAAATTTTGTTTGTTATGGCAATTACTATAATTAAAAGTGGATGAGCTGCCAATATTTGACATACGCTTATAACTTTTACTCTAAGACAATTTGTTTGTATTTACCAACCTGTCATCTGTTTTATATTCATAATTTAATTTACTTAAAACTGATGTAATCATTACTATAATAATTATATAATTTAATTTAATGTAAAAGTACCTTGTTTTCAATACACACCAATGGACTTTACAAAAAATATTAAATATTTTCTGATAGTTAGTTACGTATTCGGTTTAACCCCGAAATACAATTTCAACAAACGAAAAATTACAAAAAATGTATCAAAAACAATACTACATTGCAGCATTATACTGGCATTAGTTTTTATGATAATTTTCGTAAAGTTTGCCGTTTTGCCGCAGGAAGATGTAAGCGCTATAGCTGTTGCACTACACTATGCACATATCATTTTATCCAACTCCTTGATAATACACGTAATCGTTTCATTCAACTCGACGAACTTTGATAAGCTGCAGACACTTTACGATCTATTTGATGAAATTGATGCAAATCTTGCCAAACATTTAAACGCACCACCAAGAAATCTCAACTTTATCTATTTTGTCATTTTTAACAATTTATTTGCGATAATTGTGCTAATTAAAGACGGATTACTATGGTATAGTTATTGGGGAATGTTGAGTTCATTTATGTTTCTAATCGAATGTTTCACAATGCATTTGGTATACTTAATAATGACATTTAAGCTATATGTTTTACTAAGTCTGAAGCCACGTTATGTGGAGCTAGCAAAAGAATTGTCAAGACTTTCACAAAGCTACAAGATCGCAGTTGTTTCCAGCAATTACACTTGCGACAATTTAATCAATAACTACAATAAACTAAGTGAATTAGTGGGTGTAATAAATGAGTTGTTTGGAAAACAAATGCTAATAATATTGATGTTTGCATTTATTAATGCACTACGTGCGATACATTTTATAATTTTTGGGTTTATGCAATGGAATTTCCGCTTTTTGTCATCAATAGTTGTTTGGATTGCAAGCACAACGGTATGACACAGCTGCAAACATTAAGTGACTTTGAAAAATGTTGACAATTGCACAAAATCTGATAATTTTATTATTACAAAATTATCAATTTTTTTATACTTTTTAAAATTATCAATTTTTACCATAAATTTTACTGAAATTCCGTGTTTTTTAGTGTTTTTTCCATGAACTTTACTGAATTTCAGTGTTTTTTCTATAAATTTTACTAAATTTTAGTGTTTTTTTGATGAATTACACGAATTTCAGTGGTTTTTACTATTTTTTCTATAATTTTACTGAATTTCATTCTTTCATCCATAAATTTAACTGAATTTCAGTATTTTTTAGTATTTTTCCATAAATTTTACTGAATTTTAGTGTTTTGTCCATAAATTTCACTGAATTTCAGTGTAATCTAGTGTTTTTTCATGAATTTCACATGAATTTTAGTGTTTTGTCCATGAATTTCACTAAATTTCAGTGTAATCTAGTGTTTTTCCATAAATTTCACTGAATTTAAGTGCTTTTTAGTGTTTTTTTCATGAATTTCACTGAATTATAAATTTCCGCAGTTATATAGAGTTTGGTAACTCTCTTTTATTTTGGAGACAATAGTTTGAGCAAATATTATTAACTTATAGTTACTGAATTTGATCATGAAAGTGCTCATCATTTAAAAATATAAGTTCCAAAAGATTCCAAAAGCTTACATTTACTCATTTTTACCAATATTTGCTAGAAGACATAGGAAATAAAGCCACTTAAAACAAATATTACAAATTCTTCACGATTGTTTTTACTACAACTGTTTTCAAAGCCACTTCATGTACTTAAAATACAATAATAACCAAAAATGTTTCAGCTCCCGGGAATTTATACAATAGTCATTTGTGAAAATGTGAAATCGGAATGGCACAAATTGACGCCGTTGTGCTGCAAATTAATTGAAAAATACCAACACGACAACGCAATCAAGGCAAAATTTACGGATTTGTGCAATCTGATTAACGTACAGTGTATGAATTTTTTAGCAGCTGGCTACTTTGATGTGAACTATAAAGCGTTTTTTACGTTTTCTAACTTACTCGTCACATATCTCATGATAATATTACAATCCGAAGAGTAAATTTTTATTTTGCTTTTTTCTTGATAATAAATTTGCATAAATTCAAATTATTAGCGACACTAAAAGTGGAAGAGGCAGTTAGAGATGTGCGCAGTCTTAAGGCAGCACTATAAATATATGGCAGTCCAAAGCTGGCTTAAAACTAAGCACATTTGTAACTGCCCTTTCTATTTTTAGTCTCGCAAATAATTAAGAGAGAATTGATTTGTAGATACATTGAAGCATAATTTATAAAATATTTAAACATATTTAGTAAACTATGTATTATTCGATAAAATAACTTAGATAAAATAAATTAGTATAAGTAGCAACATTTTTAGTGTATTTTATCTATTCCATGTTATTTGCGTTTTTTCTATGCTAGCTTTTTCATGTGTACTTGTTCTACAGCATAAAAGAGTATAGCAAATAAAAAATTGCATTTATTATATAGTAGAAAACTACCAGATCAAAAAATAAGTTATTCATATAATAAAATTTTAGAACATATGAAATATTTTATTTTATATATGTTTGTACTAGGTATACAAGCATAATTTCAAAACTCACAAATTTAAATGAAGCATCCTAAACACAGTTGTGCATGGCATTATTGTTCCAATATCAATAGTTGCATTAAGTATTTTATGCTATTTACATGTAAAGGCTTATTAGCTGGAATCAACGCTGGGACAAGGATTGCACTATATGCATTTATTCCTAACATATTTGCTTATTGATTTTTTATCACAACGGTCAGCAAATTAAAAATATTGTACATACTGCCTCCGATTAAAAATAAGTGGGCGATTTCGATTTTTTTTCTTGTTCAAAAATAAATGACCAATTTCTTTAAAAATTGTCGATTTCAAACAATTATCAAAATAATTGAAACCCAAAATAGAAGATTATATTATTTTTGCTTGAAGGTTTTGATTTGATGTTAGTTTCCAGGAATTTTCTTAGTCATCATTTGCGAAAGCGTAAAATCCGATTGGGACAAACTGATACCGCTTTGTTGCCATTTGATGGAACCTAGTCAACAAAACAACAAAAATCTAACAAAATTGAACAGTTTATGCCAGTAAATTATCGCTCAGCTAATGTACTTTTGCGCTGCTAATTATTTTAATATCGATAATACAGCGATTTTTAACTATGCTAATCTACTAGTCTTTTATGTCATTGTAATGGAGGCTGAACACTAAATATTAAGTAATTGAATTTTTAATACTTTCATTTTAAATAACAATCATATTTAATTAAGATTCTAATATGGTGATGAAATATTTCTTTATGAAACAAAATTCGGCTCAGATGCAGATTCCAAGAATTAGATTTAAAAGGTATCAAACATTTTCAAATCGTCTCTCATTTCCATTTTTTCTCGATTGGCTTTCGACCCTTCCCCAATATACAATAAAAATCAGGAACAATATGTAAATAGTAATATTTCCTAATAGCAGAGCAAAAATTCATTCTTGTGGATATATGGACACGAAATAATTAGATCAAATGTACCTACCTACTTGGGATCCTTTGTAATTTCAAAAATTTTCTCCCTTGTCCTACCTACCCTTTCCAAATACTAAAAATTGATTCCACAATATGCTGTTCTCTATTTTTGACTAATTTTGTAATTTTGAATGAGTGAAATAATCATTCTTGTTAAGATGATTTAGTATTTTTCCTAATTATAAAACAAAAACTCATTCTGACGGACAAGGAATAATTGGATTCAAGGTACTAACTACCTTAAAATTTGCTTCGAACTTAAATTTTTTCTCCATTGGACTACTACCTTTCCCCAACACTAAAAATTAATTGTATAATATGCAGTTCTCTCTTTCTTAGTAATTCTGTCTGGAATTTTGAGTTTTTCCAAGCGATGTTATTAAAAAATACTTATTGTTACCTAACGTTAAACACAAAGAAGACATTTATCTTCCTGATTACTATAATTATCGTGAATAATAATATTTATTAAGCTAATATATTATTTAGATATTGTAGTTTCTGGAATGCATGGTTGTTTTATAAATTATTAATATAATATAAACATACTTAACTAATCGATATAATCACTATCTATAAAAAAGGGCACAAACAAAACAAGCAAGTAATAACCTATATATACATACATTTGCATATTAATATCATGTTTTATTAAATAGCACCGCATAGCACAATAATGCTTGCAATAACAAACATTTTAAAAAATATCAAGTATTATCTAATATACACTTCTATTCTGGGTTTAACACCCAGATATAATTTTAAAGCTCAAAGGTTTGAAAAAAGCACAATAAAATCAGTGATGTATTGCATTGTTTTGGTGATATCAATGGTGGCAGTGCTTGTTTTAATGAATGTAAATAAATCGTCAAATAATGAAACAACGTTGGGTGCAATTATGCATTACGTTCATATAACTATTACCTATGTAATACTTATTCAGATAGTAACAAATTTTCAACTTGCAAATGTGGATAAGCTACAAGCGATCTTCGATTTATTCAACCAGGTTGATATACAATTTGCGATGTATTTCTACTCGCCAATTAAGAATGTAAGAATATACGCAATGATAATTTGCTACCAGCTGGCATTTTTTGCCCTCACACTTAAAGATCTTCTTTTTTATCCTAAAGAGTTTGGATTTTTCTTCCAATTCATATTATTGATCGAATTTGTTACAATATATCTAATTTTTACGCTGCTTAATTTTACATTTTATATTATACTAAGTTTAAAAGTACGTTACGCAGAATTTAATAAGGTATTGGCAAAATTACTACCAGAAGATAAATACAATATTATTTATGTAAATCACGCTGTAGATAACTTGCTAAAAATTCATAATGTACTAAGTGATATTGTTGATTTATTCAATGAATTATTTGGTGTGCATTTGTTACTATTAATCCTATACGCATTTATAAATTCACTGCGTCTCATACAATTTACATTCTATGATTTTATAAAGTTTGAAATTATTGTAATAACTTCGGTCATGCATTGGTTCCTATCAACTACCGTGAGTAAAATATTTCAATAAAATTTCACTTAATTAGCTTTAATATTTTTAGGTTCAAGGGATTCTTTTGATCATCTTTTGTGAAGGGGTAAGGAAGGAATGGAAGAAACTGGCACCGCTTTGTTGCCGTCTAATGGAAAAATATCAAAACGAAAAGGGGATGCGAACCAAGTTCAACGATTTGTGTCAACAAATTATCATTAGAGACGTGAATTTTTCCGCTGCTGATTACTTTGATATTGATTATAAAACGATTTTTACCTTTGCTAATTTATTAGTCACTTATATTATTGTAATGATGCAAGCTGCCAAATAAACATCAATAATAAACTAACACAACAAATAAAATACGATTTTAAGACAAATTGAAAAAATTAAAAGTTTGAAAATTTTATAGATAATCCTCTAATTTGCTTTCTAAGTCTGGGATTGTATTCAAGCGAGTGAGTTTTGATAGAAACAAAGTCAAAATAATCTTAGATGGCGAGTTTTGATAAGATCCACTTAAAAGAGTAGTAATGCTTGTTTCGAGGAAATTTTGATAAAGCTGCGTTCTTTCGTACCCCCCAAAATATATCCCGCCTCCCACATTTCGGTTTTTCATATTTTTTTAATATACCCCTAACGATGCTTAGAAGTACGCAGCTCTATCCGAGCTTGCCCAAAAAATAGTGACTACTCGTTTAATTGTGTCTTATCACATTTCTAGATTGCCTTAATTAAATTTTATCAAAATGTACTCTTTTGGATAATACGACCCTTGCTGTGGTGCCAAGTTTTATAAACAAATTATTTGATCATCTTTAATTATAAACTTCCACTCTCTTCTAATAATACATATAATTCTGATGTTTTTGATAACATTATGATTGGTGTAATTTTTCGTTTTTTGTTTTGTTGAAATATTCTTTGTAAACATAAAATATGGCTATATTTTAATTATTTTAATGCACTGATGTTTAGTCATGAATGATTGCATAATAAATTATTATGCAATGATATTATCGCCAACAAATAATTAAATTAATATAATTTGCCACTAAAACGCACATAACGCAATAAAGTTGCAAGCAATGTGCGTTCTAAAAAACATCAAGTATTTTATAACATATTTTTATGTACTCGGATTAATTCCATGGTTTAGTTTTGACAAGAAAAAATTCAAAAAAAGTATTGTTAAAACAGTTTTTCATTGTGTTATTATATCACTTGGAGTGGTTTCGTGGTTTTTTCTAAAATTTGAAGCTACAGCTAGAGAATATGATGAAATTTCACACAAAATTTCTTTAATTTTGGATGCAAAGTTTCACTATGTGCATTTATTAATTGTTTATTTATTAGTTATTGAAGTGATTATTAAATTCAACCTTACAAAAGTCGACAAACTACAAACTTTTTATGACCTATTTAACGAAATTGATTTAAAATTTGCAACTTATTTTAATTCACCGATTAAGAATGTAAAATTTTACCCAACTATAATTGCTTATCAAATCGTATTATACATAATTTTGTGGGGTACCGCATTTGGGGTGATATATCAAAGCTATTTATCATTTGAATTTATTGCCTTTTACTATGCATGGACCATCTTTACTTTTAACATTTACATTGTAAAGAGTTTGACAATACGCTATGAACAATTTAAGAAAGAATTGCAAAAATTGTGTATAAGTAACGGTAAGGAAACGATTTCCGTAAGTCAATTTAATTTGATAAAAACCCATAATACACTATGTGATCTCACCGATCTATTCAACGAATTATTTGGCGTGCAAATATTATTGATCATTATGTTCGCGTTCATAAATTCGCTTCGTGTCTGTCATTTTTTATTCTACGACTTTCGCAAGTTTGATACACTTCTTAGGGTATCAATTTGGAATTGGTTTTCTCAAATTACCGTAAGTTTTTTGAATTATCTATCTATGTTGTTAAAAAATCAAGTTTGGTTTCATTTTAGTTGCAAGGACTTTTTTTGGTCGTCTACTGTGAAAGAGTAAAGAAGGAGTGGAAGAAACTGGCACCGCTTTGTTGCCGCTTAATGGAAAAATATGAAGAAAAACCATTAATTCGAGCAAAATTCAATGATTTATGCCAGCAAATTGTTGTTCGAGAAATGAATTTTTCCGCTGCTGGTTGCTTTGATGTTGATTGTAAATCAATTTTTACATTTATTAATCTCCTTGTAACTTATATTATTGTAATTGTGCAAACACAAAAGTAAATGTCAACTAATAAAAAATTATTGAAAAAATATATCACGTAGTTTAGAGTTTGGTTACAATAAATGAAAAAAAATGTGAGAACTACCAACTGTTAATGAACTATTCATTTCTAAAAATTATAGATATTTATGGCTTAATACTCATTTCCATAACTGCTTTACATTCATACTAGTCAAATTATTGATTACACAGGCGGCAGAAATTTCGTTATTATAATATAGTAAATAACCAACAACAATCATTTCATTTATTATGCAAAATCTTACAATGCAAAGAGTCAACAACATAAAACATGGCTAATCTTTTAAATGTGTTGTAGCAAAACTCACCATCTCAGACAATTTTTTGTTAGTTTTTATCAAAACTCACTTAAGATCGGAGTCACCTTTTTGAGCAAACTCGAAAAGGGGTGCGTTCGTAGATACATCTAAAATATATTTCGTCTCCCACTTTTTGGTTCTTCACATTCACAAAAAATAGACTTCTCATTTAAATGTGTCTTATCAAAACTCACACTTTTAGATTGTCTTAAGTGTAACTCTTGTACTCTTTTGGATACCACCCTTTGCTGTGGCACGAAATTTTATTAACAAATTATTTGATTGGCTTCAATTATATCCACTCTCTTCTTATATTATTATATATATGAATCTGATGTTTTTGACAACATAGTGAATGGTGCAATATTTTGTTTTTTGTTGCATTAAAATGTTTTTTGTATATAAAAAATATGGCTATATTTTAATTATTTTAATGCACTGGTGTTTGGCTATGCATGACTGTAATATAAGTTATTAATGCAATGATCTTATCGCCAACAAATAATTCAATTAATATAATTTTCCACTAAATAGGACAGAACGTAATAAAGTTGCAAGCAATGTGTGTTCTAAAAAACATAAAGTATTTTATAATATATTTTTTTGTTCTCGGATTCATTCCAAAGTTTAATTTTGACAAGAAAAAATTCGAGAAAAGCATTTTAAAAACAAATGTGCATTGCTTTATTTTATCATTAGGAGTGGTTGCATGGGTCATTTTAAAACTTAAGGCTGCAGCGGTAGAGTATGAAAAATTTTTGGGCGCAACACTTCACTATGTGCATTTGTTAATCCTTTGTTTATTAGTTGTGCACGTAACTATTAAATTCAACATTACAAAATTTGACAAACTACAAGCTTTTTATGATCTATTTAACGAAATTGATTTAAAATTTGCAACTTTATTTAATTCACCGATTAAAAATGTAAAATTTTACTCATTTATAATTATTTATCAAGCATTATTTTTAATTCCAACGATTAAAGACGTAATTGTATGGGGTTCCTCATTTGGAGTGATATATCAAAGCTACTTATCACTGGAATTTATTGCTTTTTACTATGCTTGGACCTTCTTCACGTTTAACATTTACTTTATACTTAGTTTGAAAGTACGCTACGCACAATTTAACACGGTGTTGTTACAATTGTGTGTAATTAGGAATAAGGAAACGATTTCAGTAAGTCAATCCAATTTGATAAAAACCCATAATGCACTATGCGATCTGATGGACCTATACAACGAATTATTTGGCGTACAAATGTTATTGATTATTATGTTGGGGTTTATTAATTCATTGCGCGTCATTCATTTTTCGTTTTTCTACGATTTTGTCGAGTTTGATATTCTGCTTATAATATCAGTTATGCATTGGCTTTTTACAACTACGGTAAGGTTTTTGAATTATATATGTTGTTTCAAATATAGTTTGATTTCATTCTAGTTGCAAGGAATTCTTTTAGTCATCATGTGTGAAAGCGTAAAGAAGGAGTGGAAGAAACTGGCACCGCTTTGTTGTCACTTAATGGAGAAATACGAAGAAGAACCATTAGTTCGAACAAAATTCAATGATCTGTGTCAGCAAATTGTTGTTCGAGAAATGAATTTTTCCGCTGCTGGTTATTTTGATGTTGATTATAAAACGATTTTTACATTTGCTAATCTACTTGTCACTTATATCATTGTAATAATGCAAACACAATAATAGATGTCAAATAATTGAAAATTGTTGAAAAATCTAACAAAGCCAGCTGAATGGCTTATAACATATGTATAGCTTTAGATCATAAAATGCTTTAATCGAAACAATGTAGATAGTTATTAAATAATGCAATTTTAAACAGTATTGATAGAGTGATGTAGTAATAATGTTTATTACACAACCACTTATCAAAAACGAGACATTACATTAATAAAATAATCAGTTAATTATGGTAGAAATATAAAAATCGTTTATAGTCGGTTACAACAAATAAAAAAATATTGTGAGAGTTACCAACTGTTAATTAAGTATTCATTTCTATAAATTATAGATATTTATATTTTGTCTCTAATTTCGATAATTATTTTAAATACATACAAACTAAATTACCGTGACAGCCAAAAACTGTTTTTATCATATATTAGTAAATATATTAAATTTAAGTTAGTGTTTCATAAAAACTAACAATAACCATACTAAGAACCAATAACATTTATAGTAACTACCATACAAAATGTAATAGTGAAGTAATAAATACATTGAAACTAAACGGAAATCTTTAGTGGCATTTTAGCAATCTATAGTAATTCAACGATAACATCTTAAATCTATTTTAGTATTGCGACCCAATGACTGGAATGTTATAATAAGCAATATTATTCTGAATATCGGTATAAATTATATATAATTTAAGTAAATATTAACTTTACATCAATCGATATTGATATGTTTTATTGCACACAAATGTTGTTTATATTTAGTACAACATGAACGTTATAAAAGACATAAAGAACTTTGCATTTGTTATTTACGTTTTTGGTTTTTTACCAAAATACGACGTCACATCCCAAAAATTCGTGCAACAAAAATGGAAAGCATACATACAATGCATTATCGGATTCGCACTATCCATCTTCGTAATTTTCTGCGTATTAAATAGTGGTTTTTTTCATCAATTTAAAATTGGTTTAGTTTTACATATGCTACCATCAATAATATTGTATTTGTTACTAATCGACACCACAAGAAAATTTAATATTTCATGTTTCAACAAAGTTCAAGAATTTTTTGATTTGTTTGATAAGATTGATTTGATATTGATTGTCAGTGCTAAAGTTGTGCCTAAAAAATTAAAGTTTTACACTACTGTGCTGTGCTTTGAATCATTATTCTTTTTGATTGTGCTTAATGACTGTATTGTATGGTATTATAATGCAACTCAAACGACGCTTATATATCATGTGATTGCAGAATACATCTCAATTAATGGTCTGTATGTTATACTCTATTTTCATATATACTTGTTACTAAATCTTAAAGAGAGATATAAAAATATAAATGATTTAATGCTCAGCTTATTGCTAAATAACAAGTGCGGAGAAGCGGGTTCAAAATATAAAGTCGATCGCATTATAAAACTGCACAACCTGCTAAGCGATTTAGCTGATTTGTTCAATAACTTATTCGGCCCACAATCGCTGCTAATCACTTTGTACGGATTCACTAACATGCTACGTGGAATCTACAATCAGCTTTTTACTCCATTGGTTATGAACTGGAATGCGCAAGTTTCGTTAGTTTATTGGTTTGCTTCGCTTCATGTAAAACAATATTGTCACCTTGTAAACGTTGATTACACATACAGTTTTTTAGGTGTATTCCAGTGTGATAATGGTAACATGCGAATATGTGAAGATGGAATCGAATAAGATCAGTCCATTATGTTGTAAATTAGTCGATAAATATCATCAGGAAAATGTAATTAAAGCAAGATTGTCTGATTTGTGCAATCAGGTGACTATGAGACCTGTAAATTTTTCTGCGGCTGGATTCTTCAATACAGATTTTAATGGAATTTTTACCTTTGTAAATTTACTTGTTACATATGTTATTATCGTTCTACAATTTTTCAATGCCAAATAAATAGTGATTATGTAGTGTTAATCTGAAATGTTAAAAGAATAGAAATATTTTAAACCCGATAATTTCTCATCATAAATATTGTATTTGAAATATTTGCCTCGCGATGAAATTTGTTCTGAAAAACATTCCGGATACCACGATTATTTACATAAAATTATTGTTTCTTTTAAACTTGATTGTAATCTTGTATTGCCATCGCCAAGAACGTATGTAATGATGGGAAGCATATTTTGGACGGTTAATAAACCATGGACACCCGAGAAAACTCAATTAAAATTGAAATATTGAAAGCAATTTTAAAGATCAGGTGCATTACCAGCAAGTGCTTGTTATTAAATAAAAATTGTTTTATAAAAT
This sequence comes from Adinopsis sp. GC000173, assembly GCA_030264715.1. Classification (NCBI taxonomy): domain Eukaryota; kingdom Metazoa; phylum Arthropoda; class Insecta; order Coleoptera; family Staphylinidae; genus Adinopsis; species Adinopsis sp. GC000173. Next base: position 13,276 of record JARJDW010023069.1, on the reverse strand, counting down.
ATCAACTATATAGTCGTAACACTTGTTTTATGTTCTGACTGTTCGCAGTATTTCTTCAATACACAATTAAACGAACTGTTGGTTGATTTATAAAAGTATATTTAAACAAATTCAGAGACTAATTAAATGTAATTAAACGTTCTCTCCGTTCGTAGAGTCGATGTGTACTGTTCTGCCAATATATCAACAACTGTTGCTAAGATACAAACTTACAAAGCCTACTGATCTGTTTTTACAGTACAAAGCCTCCTTAAACAAAATCCTGATATTTTCAACAACATCATATTTTCATTTAGTTTTAGGTAAAAGTTTAAAGGTTTATACATACTCAAACAGAAAACTGTGCTAAATAATTTAAGCATATATTAACTTAATTTTATAATCAATATTTAATACGTTTATAAAGTCTCTAGGTACAAGTAATTTTTGGCGCTTAACCTTTTGCGTAGCCTCGCCTATTTTTCATATCAGCATATCAATTATATCACGCACCAGTGTGCTTTGTTTCATTCAGTATACTCTAACATGAACGCTATAAAAGACATAAAATACTTTGCATTTATTCTTTACGTGTTCGGGTTTTTGCCAAAATACGACGTCACATCGCAAAAATTCATACAACAAATATGGAAAGCGTATTTACAGTGCATTACCACATTTATAATAATTATATTTGCAATTATTACCATTCTAAATAACAGCGTTTTTAATCAACAAGTTATTGGTTTAGGTTTACATGTTCTACCCTCAGTGATATTATGCATTTTAATAGTCAACACTATAAGAAAATTTAATCTAACAAGTTTTAACAAACTTCAAGGATTTTTTCAATTAATTGATAAAATCGATTTTATATTGATTTTAAGTGCAAAAATTGTACCTAATAAATTGAAGTTTTATACGGTTGCGGTGTGCGTTCAAATAACATTGTTTTTAGCAGTGGCCAATGATTGCGTTGTTTGGTGGTATAACTCATATACGGCTAGTATATTTATATATCATTTGATTATAGAATACTGTGCTATTAATGGTCTTTATTTGATACTATATTTTCATATTTATGTATTACTTAACATTAAGGAAAGATACAAAAATATTAACGAATTATTAAGCAGTACGTTACTGAACGGAATGTACGGGCAAAAAGGTGTAAAATATAAAATCGATCGCATCATAAAATTGCATAACATGATAAGCGATTTAGTTGATTTGTTTAACGATTTATTCGGTACTCAATCACTGCTCATCACTATGTTTGGATTTACCAACATGCTTCGAGGTATCTTCAATCTGCTGTTTACAATAATAGTTTGGAATTGGAACGTACAATTTTCGTTAATTTATTGGTTTGTTTCACTCACTGTACGTTAAAGTGCCCAGTGTTTGACATTTACTACACTTAGATTTTTTTAGGTCTATTCGAGTGTGATAATGATCACATGTGAGTATGTGAAAAGCGAGTCAAATAAGGTTAGTCCACTATGTTGCAAATTGATCGATAAATATCATCAAGAAAGTGTGATCAAAGCCAGATTGATGGATTTACGCAATCAGGTGATTATGAGACCTGTGAATTTTTCAGCAGCTGGTTTCTTCAATACAGATTTTAATGGAATTTTTACGTTTGTTAATTTAATGGTTACTTATGTTATTGTCGTCCTACAGTTTTTCAATACCAAATAAATTGTTAATATTAAAGAAAATGTAAATAACTTGAAAAGATCTATAATAAATGATAACATAATTACGTTTTTAAAGTATTATTAGGTAAATATATAAAATAGTTTAATTTTTCTGGAACCATAAAAAAATATCTGCTAGCGATAGTTATCTAAATTTCTATCAAAACCTATTAGCAATTGTCAAAATGGTGGAAGCGCCCGGCAAGTAAGGGCAAAACGTATAAAATTGCTACAAAAAACTAATTATAAATGAAAATTGGGTAGTTTAAACAACCGATTATCCAATATTTTGGGAAATAAAATGTATATACCTTTTGTTGCTAATAGCGCTGATAGTTGGTTGTAGTTAGATTACATTAATTTTTTTTAAATTAAATTAAGCATTTGTTACCTATCAAATCAAACACGTCACAACATTTCTTCATATTCATGATATAATCACATTTGATAATACGATATTTCTAATTAACTATTAAATATAGTACGATAACCAAATATATTAATATTTTTAAGTGACAAGCAACAACAATATGATAACAATATAAAATCCAATTAAATTATTATGTTCAGTTTTTTTAATCTTCACTTTCCAAGTTGAATAATTAATTTAAACAGCCATTTTACATTACAACGTAAAAACATAATTTCATAAATGATAATATTATTTTTATTATTATTATTATTTTTGTCGCACAGAAATGTCATTCAAAATGTTTTATTCAATTCAGTAGAAATTGCCAGCCATGAGCGTTGTAAGAAACATACAACACTTTGCATTCGTAATGTATCTTTATGGTCTTTTACCAAGATATGACATTACTTCTGAAAAACTCATACAACAAAAATGGAAAGCCTACATACAATGTGCAGGTGGAATCCCAATATGTACAATTGTATTAATAACTATTGGAAGTAATGTTCATTTCCACGTACAAACAATTGGCTTAGTATTACACACTTTACCATCAGTTGTGTTATATATATTGCTAATTGACACAGTAAGAAAATTAAATCTTTCAAGTTTTGACAAACTACAAGAATTTTTTGAATTGTTTGATAAGATCGATTTGATATTAATTGTTAGCGCAAAAAACACGTCTAGAAAGAGGTTTTACTTGGTGGTAGTATGCCTTCAATTAATCTACCTGCTGGAAGTAATTAATAATTATGTAAGTTACGCACATGTCAACGCTACATCAACACTATATCATATGATTATCGAGAGCGTCTCAACTGAAGGTCTTTATCTTATATTGTACTTTCACATTTACTTATTACTGAATATTAACGTTAGATACAAAAATATTATTGATTTATTAAAGAAATTATTGCTAGAAAGGAAATACGAGCAATGGATTGTCAAATATAAAACCAATAGCATAATAAAGATGCATAACATGCTAAGCGATTTAGTCGATTTGTTCAACGACTTATTTGGATCACAATCACTACTAATCACGTTATATGGATTTACAAACATGTTGCGCGCAATTTATAATGTGCTTTTCACTTCTCTAATCTTGAATGGGAATATGACACTTTCAGTAATTTATTGGTTTGTTACAATCATTGTAATATTGTATATTTGCATCTTATAAATGTTTAGTATTAACAGTAGAGCTTTTTAGGTGACTTCGTGTGTGATAATGATCACTTGCGAGTATGTGAAAGGGGAGTGGAGCAAACTTACACCGCTATGTTGTAAATTAATTGATAAATATCATGAAAACAGTTCGATCAAAGTGAGAATAATCGATTTGTGCAATCAGGTGATTGCGCGACCTGTAAATTTTACAGCAGCTGGTTTTTTTAACACTGATTTTAGTGGAATTTTTACGTTTGTTAATTTAATTGTCACTTACGCTATTGTCGTCTTGCAGTTTTTTGTTGGTAAATAGTATCTTGTAGTATTCATCTATCGATAATGTAATTATAAATTTTAAATGAAAAAAAATATAAAAATTTAAGTACTGCGCATTTTATTTAGTTTGTATTTAATTAAATTAAACTTTTTACTCCTATTTAAAGTGGTCCAAATAGGCGATTAATCGTATATCATCGGTCTATCTGTGACGTCACAGCCGCAAAACTATTTTTTCGTTTATTTGACGTTAAAATTAATTAAAATTGATCGTTTAAACACATGTTGATGTAAAAATTGTTTTTACATCGATTTTCGTGGCAGAAACTGCACGTTTTCATCAAACAGTGGGGGAAAATCCGGCAAAACATCATTTTTCACCATAAAATCGGCCATAAATTTTTTCCTACGCAAGTTACGAAGCTACAGTTCACATCATTCATCTTAGGATTCAAAAAGACCCTTTAGTACAAAGTTTGAGTGAAATCTAGTTTTTATCGAGAAATGCAAAAATCTTAAGGGGTTTCTCGCTCAAAAAAATTTTTTTCAACTTTTTTTCGATTTTTAGAAATATAACTATGCACCTTGTGTAGTGATGTTTAATAATAGTAATGAAGCAAATTTACAGCTTTTTACGACGATTAAAAGTGGTCCAAATATATATGCAAAACATAATTTCCCGGCGTCTGCACCGAAATGCATATAAGAAAAAGTCATCCTCTAATTTGAATTAGTTCTTTACCGTAAAATCTTATAATTCTTCTTAAATTTTTTCACACTAGATAACATTTCAGACATATATTTCTACTTAGACAATACTCTACTTGGGCTATAATTGAGGAGTAGCAAACAAACCTAAAAATGCAATAATAAGTGTTTTTTTTTCTCAAAATATTCATTCTAAGTATAATATAAAAATATAAACTAAAATTCTAATAGAATTAGTCATAATATCTATATAACACCACAATTAAATATTTATTATATTAAAATGTATATTATAATTCAATAAAATACACGTGGAGGATTCAGAAATATAGAAAATTAGTGTGTAATGGATATTGAATTATTATACTCAACAATGGTTCAACAAATGAGTGCAACGAATATAATAAGCTCTATTAAAATTTTTATTATTATCTATATTTGTGATCTAAAAACATAATTTCCTAATTGATATGATTGTTACAAAAATGGACTTAACCGTTCCATCGCACACATTCATATGTCATTCAAACTGTTTTATACAATTCGCTAGAACTTGTCAGTCATGAGCGTTATAAGCAACGTAAAATACTTTGTACTCGCATTATATCTTCTTGGTTTTTTACCAAGATATAATGTTACTTCTCACAAATTCGTGCAAGAAAAGTGGAAAGCGTATATACAATGTGCTGGTAGCTTCGCAATATCTACAACCGTATTTATTAATATTTTAAGTAAAGCTTATTTGCACGAACATGTTATTGGCTTAGTATTACACACTTTACCATCAGTTGTGTTGTATACATTACTAATCAGCACAATGAGAAAATTTAATATTTCAAGCTTTAAAAAACTTCTAGAATTTTTTAAGTTATTTGATCAAATTGATTTCATATTGATCGTTACTGCAAATATTACGTCTAGAAAATTGAAGCTGTATAGGGTTTTAGTTTGTCTTCAATTAATATATCTCACCACGGCGCTTAATGATTACTTTATTTTGACAACAGCCTATACTAAAGTGCTTATATTACATATGATCATCGAGTGGGTGTCTATTGATTGTCTCTACTTTATGTTGTATTTTCACATTTACTTGTTACTGAATATTAGAAATAGATACAAAAGCGTTAATCATGTATTAAGCAATCTATTGCTAGTTGGTAAATGTGAGCAAGTCTCTGTCAAATACAAAATCGACGTCTTTATAAAGTTACCCAACTTACTAAGCGACTTAGTCGATTTGTTCAATGATTTATTCGGAACGCAATCGCTACTCATCACGTTGTATGGTTTTACGAATATGTTGCGTGGAATCTACAATGCGCTTTTCACTTCGATAGAATTGAATTGGAATATGACATTTTCATTAATTCATTGGTTTAGTACAATCATTGTAAAATTGTATTTAAATACTTGTATAAGTTTACTACTACACGTAATTTTTTTAGATCTCTTCGAGTGTGATAATGATAACGTGCGAATATGTAAAAATGGAATGGAATAAACTTACTCCGCTATGCTATAAGTTAATCGATAAATATCATGAAGAAAGTGTGATCAAAGAGAGGTTAATCGACTTGTGCAACCAGGTGGTTGTAAGACCTGTGAATTTTTCAGCAGCTGGTTTCTTCAATACCGATTTTAAAGGAATTTTCACATTTGTTAATCTAATGGTTACATATGTTATTGTCGTTCTACAGTTTTTCCATACCAAATAAATTGTTATCATGTAATTAGTATCAATACCCGCATCTATAATGTTATTACAGAATGTAAATAAACAAATTTTAGTATTTTTAAAAGTGGCAAGAGCATAAGAAACTTTTCCAATTACAGCTTTTTACTACGATTTAAAGTGGTCCAAAGAGGCGATTAATCGTATATCATAGGTCTACCTGCGACGTCACAGTTGCATAACTGTTTTTTCGTATATTTGACGTTGAAATTAATTAAAATTGATCGTTTATATATTTTTAAAATTGTCATGAGCATAAGAAACTCTTCCATCCCACATTTCATGTTGAATTTCATTATTTGTTTTTAAACTTTATTATATATATGTATCCAATCAATAAATAGCTATAAATTATTAATATCCAATAATCTAATTGAATTTATTCAATAATTTCAAAGTAGGCAACTGCAAGTGTAGTAGTTTTGAATAATGAGTATAATAAGCAACATCCGGTACATTGTAATATTTGGCTACCTTTTAGGATTGGTACCTAAATACAACTTCAATTCGGGGCGGTTTATTAAGAACCGTATTCGACCAATTTTAAACAGCATTATATTAATAATATGGATTGTTATAGTATTTTATATAAATAAGGATGATGCCTTGCAAAAATCAAATCTTGAAATAGCCATACAGTCCCTTCCTCCTATATGGTTGTACCTAATGCTCGTACATGCATCATTGAATATCACTTGAATAAATTTTGACAAATTTCAAATATTTCATAAATTCTTTAAAAAGATCGATACCCACATAAAGGATATATTAATGGCCATACCGACTAAAGTAAATATTTACTTTAAATTTTCCTGCAGTGGATTGATATTATTAGCTTTTGCAATGAGAGATGTGTTTTCTTTAATAAATAATAATAATAATTGTGGCATAATAATTTTCTACATGATAATGAACTACACTACTACGCTTTGCGCATTTACTATAATTGCTTTGAAGGTATATCTTTTACTTTCAATTAGAGAGCGATATAAAACAGTTAATAGTATTTTATACAGTCTCCTAAACAATTATAAAATGGAGGCAATCATGCTAAATTGCAAAGTTGATGCGCTGGCATGTTTGCATGAAATGCTGAGTGATTTGGTCGACCTGTACAACGCGATATTTGGAATCCAATCACTATTTCTAATAATGCATACTTTCATCAATTTATTACGTGCACTTTATATCATAATCTATGGCAATGTAGCAAATAATATAATAGATGTCTTAATAATATTTTATTGGACTGCTATAACATTGGTAATTTATTATTTGCATTAATTTATCGCTCCGATCGAATAATATCTATCATACTTTTAGATAAACGGAATTATTGTAATTGTTGTCTGCGAGATGGTGAAAAACAAATGGGAGCAGTTGCTACCAACGTGCTGTAAACTACTGCAAAGATATCAAAAAGACTTAACGATTAGAATGAAATTTGCAGATTTGTGCAATCAAATTGCATTTCGGCCGATGAATTTTACCGCCGCTGGATATTTCGATATTGATTATAAAACAATCTTCATGTTTTTAAATTTGCTAGTTACATACACAATTGTTAAATTGAGTTTGGAGAGAAAAACTAAAAATTGAAATATCAAATTTGTGCTGTCTTTTTAACTATATTTGTACATTCACGGTGTTTTATTAAAAGACATTTATCTGAGAAAACCTGTTAATTAAGGTGAATTACAATAAAAAGTATTTTTCAAAATAAAGTGTTATTAATAAACGAGATTATTTTAGCTATATTCACTTGATGAATCATTAATTGCATTAAATAAAATAATAAATACATTTAAAAATACACTTGTTTAGTTGACATTTAAATTATTATTTGCAATAAATATTGATTAAGTTAAAAATGCGGTTATTAAAATAACTGTACCCACGATTTTTTAGTGTAAACGTATCGTTTGCAATGTAAAATTTTAGACAAGTTCTTTGCTCCCTATCCATTTGTAAACGTAACACACATTTGAAAGTTTCGATTAAAATAAGTATTGTGAACAAACTAATCATCATATTGCTATCAAATTATGGGTCAGTGTAGAGGATAACTTTAGCAATTTAACAACAATTAGCATTTTGAAAATATCTTTAAACGAACTTTCTAATTAATCAATTTCCAATACTTATTTGACACAGTGTAGATATGTAATCAATAAATTATTATAAATTATTAATTTGTAATAAACTTATTGAATTTATTCAATAATTTCAAAGCAGGCAACTATAAGTGTAGTAGTTTTGAATAATGAGTATAATAAGCAACATCCGGTACATCGTAATAATCGGCTACTTTTTAGGATTGTTGCCTAAATATAACATCAATTCGGAGCGGTTTATTAAAAACCGTATTCGACCAATTATAAACAGCATTATCTTAACAATATGGCTTGTTATAATATATTATATTAATATGGAAGATGCCTTGCAAGAATCAAATGTTGGAATTATCACACATTCCCTTCCTAATATATGGTTGCACCTAATGCTCGTGCATGCATCATTGAATACCACTTGGATAAATTTTGACAAATTTCAGACATTTCATAAATTGTTTAATAAAATAGATGCCCACTTAAGGGATATATTAATCGCTATACCGACAAAAGTAAATATTTACTTTAAATTTTTCTGCATCGGAATGATATTATTAGCATTTGCAATGAGAGACGTGTTTAATTTAATAAATAAAAGTGGTTTAATAATTTTCTACGAGATAATAGGCTACACTACTATGCTTTGCACTTATACTATAATTGCTTTGAAGATATATCTCTTACTTTCAATTAGAGAGCGATATAAAACAGTTAATAGTATTTTATACAGTCTCCTAAACAATTATAAAATGGAGGCAATCAGGTTAAATTGCAAAGTTGATGCGCTGGCAAGTTTGCATGAAATGCTGAGTGATTTGGTCGACCTGTACAATGCGATATTCGGAATGCAATCACTATTTCTAATAATGTATACTTTCATCAATATGTTACACGGACTTTATATCATAATCTTTGGCAATGTAGCAAATAGTATTATAAATGTGTTAATATTAATTTATTCGACTGGTACAACATTGGTAATTTGTTACTTGTAGTAATTCATCGCTCCGGTGCTATAATATCTGTCATACTTTTAGATAAACGGAATTGTTGTCATTGTCGTCTGCGAAATGGTGAAAAACGAATGGGAACAGTTGCTACCAACGTCCTGTAAACTGGTGCAAAGATATCAAAAAGACTCAACGATTAGAAGGAAATTTGCAGTTTTGTGCAATCAAGTTGCATTTCGGCCAATGAATTTTACCGCCGCTGGATATTTCGATATTGATTATAAAACAATATTCATGTTTTTAAATTTGCTAGTTACATACACAATTGTTATAATTGAGTTTGGAGTGAAAAACTAAAATTTGAAATATTAAATTTATGTATACACGGTGTTTTATTCACAGACATTTATCTACAATAGCCTGTTAATTAAGGTGAATTACAATTGAAATTATTTTTGAAACAATTGACAAAGTGCGTGTACGCAATCAATAAATCCTTATAAATTATTAATATACAATAAACTAATTGAATTGATTCAATAAATTCAAAATAGGTAACTATAAATTTAGTAGTTTTGAATAATGAGTATGATAAACAACATGCGGTACGTCGTAATAATAGGCTACTGCTTAGGATTGTTACCTAAATACAACATCAACTCGACGCGGTTTATTAAAAATCGTATTCGACCAATTTTAAACAGCATTATCTTAACAATATGGATTGTTTTAGTATTCTATATTAATTTACACGTACGTCATCTTTCGCTAAAATCAAATCTTAAAATTTTCATACAGGCCCTACCTACCGTATGGTTGTACCTAATGCTCGTACATGCATCATTGAATACCACTTGGATAAATTTTGACAAATTTCAAATATTTCATAAATTGTTTAATCAAATAGATGCTCACTTAAGGATTATGTTATTTGCTATACCGACTAAAGTAAATATTTACTTTAAATTTTCCTGCATTGGATTGATATTATTAATTTTTGCAATAAGAGATGTGCTTTCTTTAATAAAGCTTAATGGTGGCTTAATAATTTTTTACGAGATAATGGATTACATTGCAGTGTTTAGCCAATATACTATAATTGCGTTGATGGTATATCTTTTACTTTTAATTAGAGAGAGATATAAAACAGTTAACAGTATTTTATACAGCATCCTAAATTATAAAATGGATGCAATCAGGCTAAATTACAAAGTTGATGCGCTGGCAAGTGTGCATGAAATGCTGAGTGATTTGGTCGACCTGTACAATGCGATATTCGGAATGCAATCACTATTTCTCATAATGAATACCTTCATCAATATTTTACGTGTACTTTATATCATACTCTTTGCCAATATCCCAAATAATATTATAGATATCTTAATAATATTTTATTGGTCTGGTACAACATTGGTAATTTATTACTTGCAGCAATTCATCGCCCCGGTGCAATAATATATGTCATACTTTTAGATAAACGGAATTGTTGTGATTGTGGCCTGCGAGACGGTAAAAAATGAATGGGAGCACTTGCTACCAACGTGCTGTAAACTACTACTAAAATATGAAAACTACGCAACGATTAAAATAAAATTCACAGACTTGTGCAATCAAATTGCATTTCGTCCGATGAATTTTACCGCCGCTGGATATTTCGATATTGACTATAAAACAATCTTTATTTTTTTGAATTTGCTAGTTACATACGCAATTGTTATGATTGAATTTGGAGAGAAAAGCTTAAATTAAAAATATCAAATTTATGCTGTTTTTTAACTTCATTTGTACATACACGTATAATGTATACACAGTGTTTTATCAGACACATTTATCTGAAAAAAACCTGTTAAATAAGATGAATTACAATACAAAATAATTTTTCAAAATAAAATGTTATTAATAAGATAAAAACATTACTAATAATTGAGATTATTTTAGTTATATTCGCTGGATAAATCAATAATTGTCTTTTAAATATTATAATAAATATATTTAAAAAACACACTTATTTAGTTGACAATAAAATAAATCTTTTGCAATAAAGATTGCAAATGAGTAACTAATTTAAAAATGCTTAATACGGTTATTAAAATCAATTTACCCACGATTTCTTATTGTAAACATATTAAGTTTATGCGCCAAATAGACAAATTTTTTGCTCTAAATTTCTATCCATTTGTAAATTGTTATACACATTTGAATTTTCCTATTGAAACAAGTAGTGTAAACAAACTAATCGGTATATGGCCATCAAATTATAAGTCAGTATAGAAGATTGTATTAACAATTTAACAATAAATAGCATTTTGACAAGATCTTAAATAGGGCTTTTTAAATGATCAATTCCCAATACTTATTTGACACAGTGTATGTATGCAATCAATAAATTGTTATAAATTAATAATTTACAATAAATTAATTCATTTTATTCAATAATGTTTAAGTAGGTAACTATAAGTGTAGTAGCTTTGAATTATGAACATTATAACTAACATTCGGTTCATCATATTTTTCAGTTACTTTTTAGGATTGTTACCTAAATACAACATCAACTCGAAGCGGTTTATTAAAAACCGTATTCAAGCAATTATAAACATCATTACCTTAACAATATGGCTGGTATTATTTAATAAAGCGGAAATGCATTATGTCTTACAAGAATCAAATCTTGATCTTGTTATAAATTCCCTTCCAACTGTATGGATGTACCCAATACTCGTACTTACATCACTTGAATAAACTTTGACAAATTTCCAGCATTTCGTAAATTGTTTAACGCAACTGATATTCATTTAAAGTCTATGTTAATGGTAGTACCAAGAAAAGTAAATGTTAATTTAAAATTTGCCTGCATCGGGTTGACATTACTAGTAGTTGCAATAAAAGATGTGCTTGATTTAATTAATCAAAGTTGTTTAATAATTATCTACACTATAATGGACTACATTGCTATGCTTTGTATTTTTTCTATAACTGCTTTATAAGTATATTTTCTGCTTTCAATTAGAGAAAGATTAAAAGATTTAGAAATAAACCTATAATCATCCATGTTCTCCAAATTTGAATAGTAGTCTAGTTGTCAGAGAGAATATAAATGAGAAATACATATATCATAGGTTGTCAAAATTTTACTGTTTGTTTTTGCAATTGCAATATTCATATTTTTACAGATATGCACATCGGGTGTAGCCATTCTTCACAAATAAGAATATTAGAATACTTTTCTTATACACTTATCCTACAACTGATGATTGTCATCGCATATCTGATTGTGGATGGTGTAATAGACGATAAACACCTGTTGAAACATCGCTAAAGAAGTCACCTCCCAATGAACTATCAGTTTAACCTAAAAAATACATTTTACTATTCTGCATTACTATAATAATTCAATGCTATTATTTTCTTCCATACAAGTGAAGCATCAATCAGTCTAAAACGATTCAATTCTTTCAGATTTTTTAAAGACGACAGCAATTCCTTCGACTGAATTCATTCAGTAGGCGGTTGCAAATAACGCTCTCATCTCATCCTTTGCAAAACTATAACGTCGTTGATTTTGGAATGCCCTGAATCATATCCATGTCATATCCTTAAGTAATCAGCACACGTTTGTCGGGTTCGGCTCGTTCGGCTCGATGACTGGTGCCCACTCGCAATATCGTCTATTTTTAATTGATTTGGATTACTTAAAGCATAGTTGATTGAATACACTTACAGTTAAGAGTATGGCTTCTTCTTGAATTTCCATGATTAGGATTAAATAACCAACCACTAAGTGGATTCGGTGGATTCATTTTACACCGATGCAAATAAATACGTTGATAGCAGGGATAGCAGTTGATAGAGGTTATAAACGTTATTTCCACATTTTCTAATTAGTTTGTGTCTACGCTACAAATTACTTTGGCTATCATCAAACAGGTGGCGTCAATGCGCAATTCACAATAATTCAAATTAAAATTAGTCAAATTTTAAATGCTTATAACTTTTTTATTATACGAAGTACGCATGTGGGAGTAATCGGAATGGCTTTAGAACGCCAAAATACGGCTAGGAACTGAGTTTAAGCAAAATCCATTTTTCGTCAAAAATCTCAAAAATCGTAAGGGAGTTTTTTTGGCCAAAAAATTTTTTTTCGATTTTTTCACTTTTGAGCATGTCATCTCGTAGGGGGGCCTAATGTCTATTCCGAAGCTAATTTTGAGCCCTCTATTCCAATTTTAAGT
>JARJDW010023063.1:0-12179 GCA_030264715.1 Adinopsis sp. GC000173 | reverse complement strand
CGGATAAAAAAACGATAAACATATGGGCTGCTATCGTGTAGTGGCTGCGTTAATGCATTTTTTATGTTAATTGTAAAACCAATTTGTTTCATTCATAAAAACTGTGAAAATTAAGACATCGTTCGATTCGTTGTGTTACAATAAAAAAATTATCGATAATCAAGTTAACGTAAACATTCTAGATTTTAAATTTTTTAATAATTTCATGATAATGATATTATAATGAATTCGCAATACATTACGTATACAGTAAAATTAGTTAACCATTGAAGTTATGCATGTGTCAAAATTAGAATTAATAGAAAATAGTTTGGAATTTGCAAACTTTTGCCAGAAATTTTAAGTCCACGTATTAATTTTGTGTTTCTGAATGTTATAGAAATCAATATAACAAACCCAAACTATTTTTGACGTACACGTACTAATTTGAAGTATTAATTTTTGGTTATGTATTGCAAATCCCGCATAATTCTTTATTTAGATTTATTACGATATTAAGCAATAAGAATTTCGAGAGGTCGAGTCTATAACCGCAGTTTTATCGCGAAATTAGTAAATTTTAAAACAAAGATGGTTTCTAATCCAATAAATTGAAAAGTAAATTTTTGACTTTTTACATGTTTAAGTTTGCTGCTAACTATGCTCATTTATTCTTGATTGGAAAACTTTAAAAGAAAAAATAGGTAGCTCAACATTTGATATTCCAATTTATATGTTCAAAAACCATCACTGACAATGCGGTGTATAAACTCAATATAATACCACATCTTATTGGTGTCAATTTGGTAAAAAATACGACATTACTTTCCAGACACTTTAATTATGTTTAAAATTATATTTTATCGTTTCCGTTCAGTATATCCAAACTGAGAATTTTGTTTTAGCAATTATTTATGACGTTTGACTTTTAGCATATAAGTAATTTAATTATTATGTTTATTTTGCACTTTGTATCTGTACGGTTGAGTTGAATCGGTTTTTTTCGGATCGTGACAGTTTTTAGAAATAATCTACCTATACGGCAATGGAATTTCAGCCTAATATATCACACGAAAAATCGCTACTTTTAATATGCAGCAACAGTAACACCATGCACCACGTATATCCAAATGAGTTGAGACATTTTATAAATTGAGCTGTGTGTGTTAATTTTTCTCCTTACCTGTCCGGGTGCCGTTAATCCAGCGGACATGGCAGCGGTCTGTTGAGCGGCAGCCGCGGCAGCTGCCATCGATGCCGCACTTAATGAACCATACGCCGCCGATGGATTGTAGTAGGATGCCATCGATTGTCCCATACTGCTCGCCGCCATACCTGCAACGAAAAACACACACATTTATATATCTATAATATTAATTACAAAGCGCAATGTGTATTATTAGGCGATAATTACATACGAGAATGTTTCGTGCAATTTACCAACGATGCAAATCTATAATTAAAATTCATAAAACGGGGAATTGTAAAATGTCGTTAACGTGTTAAATTCTTCATGTACGGCTATAAATTATATTGTCCAATTAGATCATTGTAAAATGTTGCTTTTTATGGTATGAAATTGTATAGAAAGTATAGATACAAGAAGAAAATGAACAATATTATTAGGAATGTAAGTAATGTAAGAGGAATCATAATTTTTGTTACTGATAATTATTATTTTTTTTGTTGTTGACGGATTTATGCGTAACGTTAAATATTTGACACTTTTGGTTATGATTTCGTAAAGAAGGAATAGATTTGCTTTTTTGTCAAGAACATTTTTCACAATTTTTCATGTGCACAAAGCACGACACAAACAAAAAACATGTTTCTTGACATTTGCACTTTTAGTTCATGTGCAACTTAGTGTAATTTTTGTCAAGTGTAGGGCAAAATTCATAAAAGTTCTGCATTTTTTTGCATTTCCTATCGATTTAGTTCATTATGTTCATGAACAAATGTGCACACAAACCTAACCTATAATTTTGACAATTAATTTATATTTATGCCAATGCCAAAGTGAAATGTCAAATTGCTGTCTCAAGTTTAAGGGATAAAGAGCAATAGAGAGACAGTCTCATGGCAAACACTGACAAGCAAGTTGACAACCAACAAAGCATTGAAAGCTGAAGCATATACTGAAAATCGAACTGGTGGATGAAATTTTCCATGAATTTTCCATAATTTTTCCAGGGAGAACGACTTCAACAGCAATAATTAAGTAGCAATAAGCTTATTTTTTAATCATTTAAGTGTATAGTTGGAATTATGTGTTACCATCATCCGGGATGGATTAAAAGCGTAGTATGGATGGATGAAAGCAGCGTACGAAGATGAAAATAAATAAAGGCGCAGATGAAGAAGATGAAGAAGAAGAGAAAAAACGAGAAAAGTTGTTGTATTCGGTAAGACGTGGGGCATTTAAGTGTCAATCATACCTCATTTAAACGGCAGATTTGACAGGTAAGATTGGTGCACGTTGTGATTTATAACTACGTTGGTATAGTGAAGACAGAAATGCTTGTAAGTGACAGATGTGTACGTATAATTTCACATTTCGAATGTATATGATTACGCACGAGTTAAAAATGATGACTTTATTCTTATATACATCCACAACTGGAATCTATCATTCGCTATATATGCATAAAGGCAGATAATTGATGTGATTAATACCATTTTTGGCTTGTTTAGATTATCAAGTTTCTTTTTCATATGCACGCTTATTATTGATTGATTGAATTCGTTGCTTTTTTAACACCTACTCATTAATAAGGTAAAAGCTGCTGGCCAGTGAATGCGATCAATTAATTGACTATTATAATTAAACAACAAATTTGTTGTGTTTCTTCCACTAATCATTTATAAACAGCTGATTTTACTATACGTATCTATCCTGTTAATTAAACAACATTTTACATCACATACCTCTAACCTTTAACATCATCATTGATCATTCGTCATTAATTGAACAATTTTTGTTCGATTGCATGATGTTTAATTGTTTTTTTACGAGTGATATTACAAACTCTGAATATTGTTTGCGTTAATATAATAGTATGAAGTATCATTAATATTGTGGCCATATAACAGTTAATATACACACACAAAATGTTTATTTGGCATCCATAGCGAAAACGATCCATTACGCATTTGTGTCAGTGCGTGTCCGTGCGATAATTTATAACTGTGGGAGCACGCGAGGCCACTCTTAATACTGAATTATGTTTTTTTTTAGGTTTCTTTTCCTGCTTGCTGCCATCGTTCCATTTCATTCTCGCCGATTGCGACGGACGAAGACAGAGAGGAAAATACGAAAAACGTCCCATGTAAATTGTTTCCCATTCAATACGTTTTTTTTTATTCTGCGGGTTGGCTGTAGATCTGTGCGCACCTTCACGGAAAATTAATAGCGTTTTGTTGGAATTAATATTTATTTGACTAGGAATATTTTTAATTAATACTACGTTCAAATTCAATGTTACTATTAATGATTTTGCCATTGGAATCATCAATATTATGTATAGTATTTTAAACGTATTGTAATTCTACTTAATCATAACATAATAATGTCAAAATTAGATTAATTGTATTAGAATTAGGATATGTTTTTTGTTGGCTGTAGATCTGTGCTCATCTTCACGGATAATTTAATATTTGTTTGACTAAGAACATTTTTAATATTACGTTAAAATTCCATGGCTTTACATCAACATTGTTGTTGGGTTTATGTATTTCTTATTTTGATTGTGCAAATTTATAGAATATTGCTAATGATTTTGCCATCGCAATCATCAATATAGTATTTTAAACGTGTTGTAATTCTACTCAATCATAACCTAACATAATAATATCAACATTTGATGAATTAGATTAGAATTAGAATATTTTTTTGTTGGCTATAGATCTGTGTATACCTTCACGGAAAATTAAAACCTTTTTGTTGGAATTGAAATTTATTTGACTAAGAACATTTATAATTAATATTCTGGTTAAAATTCAATGGCTTTACATCAACGTTTTTGTTGCATTTATGTACTTCTGATTTTGATTGCAATTGCAAATTGATAGAATATTGCTAATGATTTCACCATCGCAATCATCAATTTATAGTATTTTAAACGTGTTGTAACTCTACTCAATCATAACATAACATAATAATAATGTCAAAATTAGATTAATTAGGCTGCAATTAAAATAATTGTTCCAATTATTAAAATATACGCCGGATTGGTATATAGATTTGAAGTTGAAATGTTAAAATTTATAATTGATGTTGTCATATTAAGACAGATTACATGCGATTAGCCTTTAAAGGTGTCCGTTATATTAAATTAATAACGTTAGTATAAGCGTATTTTTGATTAACAATCGAATATAAAGTGCGTTTAAACGTGCGCATTGTGTAACTTGATTATCTCGCAATTTTCGTGTAATATAATGTTTAAAGATCGTTTTTAGCGTTTAGCACGTTGCGAATTGCAAAAACAAATAGCGCACTGGAAAATATTATTACAAGGCAACCGAGTGTAGGTATAAGCAAGTAATAGTATTGGCGGAATGAATCAGTTCAAGTGTGAATTGCAATATTAAATAACTTTAATTCGTTAACGCTTCAGTACATTTTTTCATTTTCAGCGCGCGAGAGATGTATTTTATTAAACGCGTCTCTTATTAAAATATTGCATTACGTATTACATTTTATATCATATATGATGTAAAATTACATTTCGTAGCATCAGAAGCAATA
Source organism: Adinopsis sp. GC000173 (assembly GCA_030264715.1). Lineage (NCBI taxonomy): Eukaryota > Metazoa > Arthropoda > Insecta > Coleoptera > Staphylinidae > Adinopsis > Adinopsis sp. GC000173. The sequence goes on along the minus strand of JARJDW010023063.1, from coordinate 7,450 downwards.
TAGTGCAAATAAAAACACTTAGCACATTGGTACTATACAATTATTAGGTAGTGGCTTGAGATTGATGGAATAAGAAAAAGCGCTGGCGTGTAAAATGTTTGTTTGGATGTGAGAAGCTCCAGGAAAAAAGGTGTCCAGTCCACATGACATGAGAACCGAAAAAAAAAACCAGAGGGTCCGTTTTATAAATATATTAACTGCATTCTTACTATGCATTATTTCATTTCGGAATTCTATATATAAGAGAAACCTTTTAGCTATGTTTTACTTACTTGATTAATTCTATACAAAGTTGCATGATTCGTAAAAATTTCCTATTGAATTTTAAAACGACATAGGTACTTTAGAATCAGTCAGAAGCAGCAGCATATTAGTTATAGGCAATTAAATTGAAATTACCAGCATCTTTTCATCGGCGGGCTCGCGGACTAAAAGTATTTAGATAAATGTGTGCCTACTTGACAATTCTTATAGAATTGTGAAAGAGTTGTGCGGTCATATTTGTCAATCAAATTTTACAGCAAATAAAAATTGAATTTCAAAATGAGGACAAGTTTTATCAGTCATGTGAATTTAAAGGATAGAGAAGCTTAGAAACAGTCAGAAGCAATATATTAGTTACAATTGAAATGACTAGCATTTACATAAAAGTATTTAAATAAATGCACCTTATTTGACGAATTAGATAAGATTTCAAATTGGCATGTTTTTGAAAAAGTTGCTTGATCATATTTGTTAATCAATTTTACAACAAGAACTTGAAGAAGCAAAGAAAATGGAATACTTTAGAAGCACTAGTTACAATTAATTAAATTAAAATTACTAGCATGTTTTTTTATCAGACTTGCGGACAAAAAGCATTTAGGCAAATGTACTTAACAAATCTTATAAGATTAGCGTATAATGAAAAAAATGTGCGATCAGACTTGTCAATCAATTTTTTTTGAAGAAGCAACAACTAAATACAAGTTTTATCAATCTTAAAAACTTTAAATGCTTAGATGTATGTACTTGCTAAATCTTACTGGCATAAATTTTATAAGATTTCTTCAAATTCATACATTCATTAATCAAAATTTACAACAACAGTAAATTGAAAAAATAATAAATTTTTAAAGCTACAATAACACATTATAAATAATCATGGCTAAAACTTCTACCTGATTTATTCGAATGAAGAAACTAATGTACAATTGTTACTACTTATGGACAATTCACATTAGCCAATCGTAAAATTTACAACACAACACAATAAAAAGCTAACCGATGACATTTAAACTAAATAATTTAACGAGGTATCATCCCATCTACACCACGTAACAATATGTTAAAAATTTAATTACTTGACACGATGCCTCGCAGCAACGCTGCGTTTTTATTGAATACTAATTATATACGTTTTTTGTTACTGAAGTAGTTGCTACCGACTAATATGTCAAAAATACGTGTGTAATTAAATGAATCGTGAAAATGTATTTAAGAAAGAAAAAATGAGAAGAAATGAGTGAAAGGTGAACGAACATTTAATTCAACCACGTGTTTATACTATACGCGCAGCATTAATTAAAAAAGAAAGACCGAGTTTGAAATTGTATGTCAGTTATTATATTCACTAAAATATATATAGGTATGAAAGAGGTGTCATAAAAACAGTTAGTTTAAGAGTGGCTGGGCTTAATAAAAATGTGAGGCGCAACAACGGTAGCACCACTGCCTGTCTGGAAGAGTATGTGTATGCAAAGTGGATGGACGAATGCAGCGAAAAAATTCGTTTTGCGTTTTTTTTTATTGCGCGCTGGGGCGAATAAATATTTATATACACGGGCGATAATAAAAGGCGCGCGCATTCGCCCCAAACAAGCAGAAATTAATATGTAAAACACACCTTTTTTTACTATATATTTCTTCTTCTTCTTGCTGCTTCTCTTCTTCCTTCCACCGTTTTTACACGGATCGATAATTTCATTCTATTCATACTACTCTCTTCGCGCGCGCGGAGATATCACCGCCACCGCGCCGCGCGAGTTTCGCTTTACATAATAATAATAGTAACATATTATAAATGTTTATTATTTTCAGTTCGTTCGCCGGGGCCGGGGACGGGGCGCGCGCGCAGGTTCCGAAACGCATGTTATCTGATAAAATACGAGCGCCGTGTGGCGTGTCCTGTCTATGCTTATCATATTCAGCTCGTTATTTAAGCCGGAGCGCCAACAAAAACATCATGCCCGAAATTTTCTTGAACATAATCTTCAAATGTGAATTTACTACTACACATTGTTACTTAAATTTATGTGCTAAATTATTAAGTAGCTATATATTGTATAATACTACTATATTTTGTTTCTTTTTGATTCATTATTTCAGTAAAGTCTATTCAATACAACTTGACCAAAACTTATACAGCTTTACAAGATTGGTTAAGAGAAATAGAAAAAATTTAGTAAACTGGAGGAACCTCGCTAAATCGACACTATTATAACCGTCACCTCCATTTACTGGATTATGGCGCAACGCTGAGATCTATACGGACTTGCACTGTGACATTTATAATTTGGTTACGCGATGCTGGTTTTTCTTTGACTCTTTGTTTTTGCCATAGCATATATTTTTCACTACCTCTATCATACGCTGAGTTTTCCAGCAAAGAATGGCAAATTTATAACAGTTTATGGCATTTGATTAGATTGGTGCATGATTATCTGTATGGACATCAAAAATTATATTCATTTTCGACATATTATTCATCATCATTTAGTGAATTGTGATCTTGACTTTTGACATCTGATTTGAAATGGGCAAAAACTATTCTTCGAATTGTTTTTTGCTAATCTTATTCTACTAACAAACAGTTGATTTGGCAGAGAATAAGATCCCAATGGCGAATTATAAGTGACATAACTCAAAAACTATTATTTGGACATAATGTTTTATAAATAATTTCTGCAATAATGTAAATAACGTAAATAAGTAAAGTTCTGGTTATTTACACGTTGCTTTGGGGTCCAAATATCCAAAGTTAAGAGCAAATAGATAATACTTTGATGCCTATTAAGACAAAAATACAAAATCTTGATTTGCCATCATCAATATGCGACAAATCAACGATTTTGATACGCATTTAATTAACTAAGAATTAACCGTAGATAGTTATGTATCAACATGGCTTGGAATTTTTGGAATTTTAGTTTATAATGAAATTGAAGAAAGTTTACATGCCCAACGTGTCATATTTTGACGCCGCCTAATTAAACGTTTATAGATGTACTTTCTAAGCGTTTAGTGTGTGTTTTTATTTTTGACAAATTTAAACATTTGCTCTAGAATTTTCAATTAAAAATAAAACGTTTAGCGCAACCCATATCGGTTTGCATTTTAATTAATTCATTAATAAAGCAAATTAATCATATAGTAATAATAAAAAATTATTATTTGCCTAGAAATTTCAATCAAAATGCGAGATTTGATAGACACTTTTTAATTAAAAAAAAATATATATTATTATTAATTTCGTAACGCGTAACGTGCGTTTAAAAGAAAACTTATCATTAAAGCAATTAAATATCTCGCCGAGATAACAATTCTATAAAAATTGTTGTGAAAATATAAATAAATAATCTGTTTCGTATTTCTTAATTAGCACAACGCGCGCACACATTTCTTGATTTATATGGTGATGAATAAAAGCCACACCTCGCGTGCATTAAATTTGATAAGCGAAACAAAATAGAAATTATTTATTAGCTCGCGCATAGATATTACGTTTCCAATCATGATTCGCATTATAAGCGCTTGATAATATTATAAATCTGTGCGATGACTTGCACTCGCACAACGTTATGGGAAAATTAACGTTAAATTAAACCATTTTCATTAAGCATAATTTGTTTCTTTCCACTGTTATTCTTTCTGTCCTTTGCTGCGAATAATTCGCTTGACGAAGATGAATGCAGCGTTAAATTATTTCGGGACCGATCGTAAATTTCATACAGCGACAATATGTCAAGAGAGCGAGCAGAGGGCCCCCCCTGTTGCATGAGCCAAATTCCACATGCATCATCATAAAGCAGTAATTGTGCGCGTTTACATAATTTGTTAAAAATGTATATTTGAGAGGTTTTCTTCATTTGTTTTTTGCATCAGTGGCGTACCAACAACAACAACATAAATTAATGTCTTGTATTGTCCTAATCCAAAAAAGGCAATAGAGAACATCTCAATTTTCAACTTAAAATCATGGTACAAATAAAGTTAATAATAATAAAAATTTTACTCAGATTATTCTGAAGTAAAAATTTCCTATTTACCCTTAATAAAGCAATTTAAATTCCCATTTTAAAAGTCCCGCTAAATAGATACTTTTCAAATTTTACTAATACGGTTATTAAGTCATACTTTTCTAATTAATAATGGCTAAAATAGCAAGTTTGGGTGATTGTATTTTAAGAACGAATGAAATATTTGTATTTTATGGGCTACAAATTGACCAGTTGTTGTCGGTTAAGGGTTGAAGCTCTAAAAATTATAGAAATGATCGGGGGCAGTTGTCATGTTATGATACCACAAAGTTAATGACTAGCCAAAATTTTTAGCACACTTTAAACCCTTATTCGACATCGTTATATTAATTTGCGTCCAAGAGAAACCAAATATTTTGTTTGTTCTTAAAACACAATTGTACAAATATATTTTGCATAAGATTTCGTATTAATTTTTAACAAAATATTTAAAACCGCACCAAGTAGCCTCTTTTATACATATTTTGTACTGATAATGTTGTTTTATCTAATGATCTAATTGTAAATTAAATAAAATTTCCTATTTTTAATAAATTAATAATAAATTCGATAAAAATTAGAATATTTTAAAAATAAATTTAAATTTTGTATTGTATTGTTGTTGTTACATGCTACGCCACTGGTGCGTTGGTCGTCGTCTTTTTTTCCACTTCGTTTTTGAATGATTAGGAATGTTAAGTATGTGAGTGGTCCCTTATGTGCTTGCTTGCTGTGGCCAGGATCTCACACCTTCCCAACTCCAGGTGTTGTTGTTGTTGTTAAGCGTCTCTCTCGCGCTGCTCAACACAATTAAAGAATAAAAATGAAGCGGACGCGCTGCGCTGCGCTGCTATATGGGTAGTAACACATTAAAATTATGCAGCAATAAATATCGGCTCGAAAATGTAATGTTAAGAAGAAGAAAACTTGATCAAACAACATTTACCTATATATTGTGGTAAATTATACGCCGTTTAATATATGCCAGTGTGATTGCTTTCACGTTGATCACGTAGAAATCAAAATATTGGCTTAAAAATTAGGAACTTTGGTTCCTACACTGTATGTTAGTATAGTAATATTTCTATAGAAGCAACTGTTTAAAGACTAGTTAATATTTAAAAATAACGTCAAACTATTTACTAAATATTTAAACCTTTTAAAAATCTATAATTAAATTAATAATAATAACATTTCAATAAATTTTGCTCAATTTTTTTATTTAATTGAATTTTATGAAATCTATTTAACGCGAAATTAATTATATTATTTAATTTATAAAGTGCCAAAAATATTTTAATTAATAGTCTTTCAGATGTTATCTTATTCATTTTACACTTTCATTCAATTTGAATTTAAAATGAAAGAAAAAAGTGATTAATACTTGGAGATTGTCTATCGCGTTATTAAAAAAAACGTTTGCTAATGTAAATATGTGCCTACTAATAATATAATTTTGCCGTTTGGTGTGGCATGGCGCAACAATTTCCTCAAACCAGGTGCTTTTCGCCTGTCATTTCATGACAGTTGGGTTCCGCAATCTTCTCTATTTTATATATATATGTACATACACTTTTTCTTCTTCTCCTCTCCTTTTGAATGCGAATGCAAAAATGGATAATGGAAAGAATACAATCCATCGCATTGTAGTCATTCTCTCAATCAATGCCATTGAAATTCGATTTTGTGTTTTCTTTTAATAATATAATGCGAGAGGAGATCTGTACGCACAGCACAGTCAGGTATAGAACAAACCGATTCCCATCAGCCAATATTTAAACGAAAAAAAAATATATATATAAGAATAAGTAAAACGCGACTTGCAATATTGTTGTTGAGAAACATTACTGGGAATTTGGTATTGTTGTGTGTTAAAGCAGGACTAATTTCAACCTTGGTTCCTTGTTCGTGCCATCGCATACATTATCGTCCACATAATCCTTGCACTAAATGTCCCTTCACACATTTCCAATCACACCAATTTAATGAAATGGATTCGTACGTATGTATTGTAGTACAAACAAACATCAGATCGCACAACGTTCCGTACATATGTAGGTACAGTGGAATCTCGATATTCGACCTTAATTTGTTACAAATGTTTGGACGTATATCGAATTGGACTTATATCAAATTACCTGCATTTTTTTAATTATAATTAAAATTAAGAGATTTGCCACGAAAGGTTAGTTTTTTTAAAAGAAACTAAAACCTATGTTGCCTTAAAGCATTTAATGTTTAAACACTTTTGGATGCTTTTGAGATGTCGTTTATATAAAATAACTTTAGTAAAGTAGTTCTAAATCAAATATTTTCCAAAGCACATTTCACCTTTACCTTTTTGATTTAATATTCATTAATTTTTTGAATATTATGCAGCATCTATTTCTTATTTTTCAATATTTACTTATTAATTCAATACCAAAATTTAAAATTTTTCTTTCGTTTATCGCATTTTCCAAACAATTTTCATGCAATTTTCAATTAGTCTACCCCTAGAAAAGTGAATTCTATCGATTTCGAAAAAAAAAAACGCTGTGAAAATTGCATGAAAAATGCGTGAAAACGTCAAATGCCTCACGGGTGTTAATTTTTTTTAGTTTTTCATTAGTTTTCATGCATTTTCCAATCAATTTTCAAGCAATTTTTACTATAAATGATTCTATACATTTGGAGGTTGAAAAATTGGAAATTTGATGAAAATCCCTTGGAAGACGAGGAAAATTTGAGAAAAATTAGAAAATTTTATATTTCAGTGTTTTTTATGCATTTTCCAAGCGATTTTCATGAAATTTTCAATTAGTCTACCTTCGGAAAAATGAATTCTAGGGACTTAGCCAGAAGACGCTTTGAAAATCGCATGAGAAATGCGTCAAAACGTCAAAAATGTTAAAATTTGTTGAAAGTGGCGATGAAGAAATTAACACAAGTAACGCCAAATAAAGCTAGCTATATAGCAACAAAATGTGGTTGTGGTGTTAAACCATTATAAAAATTATAATTTATAACTTTCTATTCTGTAATATAACAAGTATAATAACATTATTATGCAATTTAATGTCATTTGGTGAAAGAAACTTCAGCAGTGGAATAATAATTAAAACTTTTATCTATTACCTAATTGCATAATTAAACCCTTTCAATATTAATTTTCGCTAATAACATATTAAATG